>JBAMYA010057686.1:0-29241 GCA_037176975.1 Arrhamphus sclerolepis | reverse complement strand
GGTGGTGAGCCCACTTGAAGAGGCGCCCACGTCGCTCGTTCGGGCTGAGCCCGGCCGGGTCCCGCGGGCAAAGACCCAGCCACCAGGCGCTCGCCTGCGAGCCTCAACCCCAGGCCTGGCTCCAGGGTGGGGCGCCGGTAACGCCAATCCGGGCGACGTACTCAACTTTGTTTTTCCTTTTCTCATGGGAGGTTTATGAGGTTTACTTTGTACGTGTGTACCAAGTATAAAACCATACATTAGACCTCAGCTTTGCCTCTTTATCCATATTATAAATCACTGCAATAGTGTTTTTCAATATGACACAAGGTCAAGCATATTTCGCTGGTAAACATAAAATGGAACTTCATGAAAAGCCACTTTCCCTCCCTTGATGAATACTCATACATGCGTATGAACATGTGTGCCACGTACGGGGATTGGTTCACTTTGAACAAACTTCAAAAGCCACACAACAAACCTGCGGGACACAGTTAACTCCACTGGAATCCATTCAAAAGAGCAGTCCTGGGACTCCCTTCCTGGACCCCAATCAAGTTTCTTGTTATGGGAGAGTATATGAGGTTCTCTTTTATGTTCTAACAAAAATAAATCCACTTTAAAAAAGAGATCTGGTTGACTGCTGCGCTTCATGTAAAATCTAATTATTCTAAATATTATTTGGAGTAGTCCAATATTAATTTCTAGCCGTATGTGAATACATATTTTTTCCAAACAATTTCCAATTTCCATCCATTTTATGGAGGCAGATGATTGGTTGTAGCGACCCCTGATGGGAACAGTTGAAAGGAGGAGAAGAAGAAGAAGAAAACTAAATGAATGTAAAGAACGTGGAGTATTTTAATTGGTTGTCATATATTAGCCAGAGGGAAACATCCTCCTGTTGTTTCTGTTGCACTGCCATGGTAACAAGTCTCATTGATTTAGGAAGGCAACCAATGACCGTAGACTGAAGGAGGAGTGGAGGGATGGGGAGGCCAGACAAGATGGTCATTAAGCACACAGAGAAAGAGAAGATTTAAACTTCACGATATCCCAGGCCCAGAGAATGATCAGATTAAAATGACCCAATCAACATGAACAGGGAACAAAATGACATAATGGGACCTCTAAGTGAACTATATGTAATGAAAAAGGCAGCCCCAAAGACCCTAGCAGGTTGGGGTTAGGTCAGTGTTTTGGTCGCCCCCTTAGTCACCCCGTTTTTGGTCTCAAACTCAAATGTGTGATATTTCCCCTTTAATCCATTAACAGTTTATGATCGATATGGGATTATGTCATATTAGCTTTCCTGTTAAAAAAGGCCATGAAGCTGGTTATTATGAACAGGTTTCTCACTCCCTCTACTGTAGTTTCTGTCTCGAAAGCCAGTTTGAAAGTTTCCTGCTATAAAAGCTTGTGTGAGCAAATAAACTTTTCAAAGGCGCCACAGCCAAACTATGATATTCACATATTGGAGCAATGAAGCGTCATATAATCCATCTGTTTGCCATTTCTCTCCATCCCTGTGGTCCAACTGAGCAATGTAACACTGAATTGTCTCTTTCTTCTCTGCTGCTTCTTTAATAAAGACGTCTGAGGAGCAGACGTTCCTTTTGCATGCCTCATGGTAATGTAGTGATCATGTGGTTTTGATCGCCTGTCTCTCATTTCTGCCTCTGTACAGACTTGTATGAATGCTGTCTCTTATCGGTGCATGTGCTACGCTTTCATCTTTCACCTGTTTCCCGACCTTGGTCTGAGGCACATGTTTTCATGCTCCCTGATTCTTAGGCTTTGTTTTTCTTGATTTATGGACCATGTTTTCAGCTTTTTCCTGGAGGCTGCTGGACAAAGGTTCACTCTAGGTCATGGATTCAATTAAAGTTCATTTTGCTCTGTTTCATTACATGGCGTTCTTTCTTTCTTTCTTTTTTAGAGAGAAAAAACAAACTTCAATATAATCTAACATAACAAATTCCAGCGTGACAGCAGCTTTGGAACTCGATATGCAGTTTCTGTGAGTGTAAACTGCTAAATAACAAAGTTCACTGTTTGTGCCACATTTGTCCTTCAAGTTCTCATCACAGCACGCGCAGCAGCTCCTAATCACATTAATCAGAATCACCACGGCAGTGCCATATGCACACAGACGCAGCTGACATGCCTGAGTTGCAGCGTAGATGCTTCATGATGAGAGATTCATCTCACCGCTGTGATGTCACACTGCGTCGATACACCGGCGGGCAGCTTGTGTCACTGTTTTGACCGGGATTTTAAATCCCGCCCACCTGCAGAAGCCAGTTGGCTCACGACCTGACTGCCAGCGCCACTGGACCGGGTCTGGGTAAAGAGGGCTGAAGAAGCTTGTAGAACAACATCTGCCTCAAGATCTGAAAAAGGTCATTGAAACTTACAAAGACAGAAAACACACGAAGCAGAAGTCCTGCAGTAACTGAAAAAGTTTTTTGTTTTACTTCACCAGCACGCAGTTATCAAGTACTCTCTAGTGAAGACTGCAATGTATAAGTCATAGATGATTGATCACTGCAGTAAATAAATCATATTGTTCTGAAAGAAGTTCATCATGACAAGTGTGGATACGATAAAGACAATAAAGACATTATAGATGAAAACAAACTCGAACATTTCTGAGGAAACTTCAACATGGCTGCCCATTTGATTCAGAAGTGAAATCAAATAGTGGAATAATTGAGGTGGAGAGCAGCTGGTTCATACCAGTCAGGGGAGTCTTCTGAGGTTCTAATCAAACAAGCCTTTCTGGGTTAAAGAACCAAGACAAAAAAACTCCATTTGCCTTTGATTTGGTCATTTGAGGATGCAAATCCTCCCTCTCCAGAGGCCATTATTAGACTTTTTTTTTGGCAGTGCCTTAATTTGATGTCTGTTTATGCACATTAGCATTTTAATCTGTCTCTGTATCTTATTTTTATTTATTTTTTTAAACTTTGATGGTGAATTTCAGAGTGAAACTGTAGCTGTACTTTCCTACTGACTGGTCGTATGTGCATTTGTTTAGTCCAACATTTGAACAATATACCATCGTTGCACATTCTGAACAGCTCGAGATTGGTTTAGGGAGTGAAGACTAACCATCCCTTTAACGGTAACCATGGAGATGATGTGGCCCTTTAATACAACTATGGTGATGATGTGGCCCTTTAACGGACAGTAACCATGGTGATGACGTGGCCCTTCAACAGTAACCATGGCGATGACGTGGCCCTTTAACGGTAACCATGGTGATGACGTGGTCCTTCAACGGACAGTAACCATGGTGATGATGTGGCTCTTTAATGGTAACTATGGTGATGACGTGGCCCTTCAACAGTAACCATGGTGATGATGTGGCTCTTTAATGGTAACCATGGTGATGATGTGGCCCTTCAACGGTAACCATACAGATGTCATGGATGAAACTTTTAGCACTCAGCAGACATAGAAGTTATTTTTACAGGGTAATTGTGGCTTACCCGTGACCCTGCACAGGAAATAGCGGGTATAGATAATGGATGGATGGAATTGTGGCTTGAGGACCACTGTGTTCACATTCATGAAAGTTCCCAACTCAAAGGTTTATAAATAGGCCGTAACAGAAATCCATCTGCTGTTAGTGAGGCTTTTACTGAGAGAGATCTGCGTGTCTACTATACGTAACAGCAAAATGATCAGGAGAGGTTCAGAATGAATGAGGACAATTCACTGAATTATTTATCTACAAGGACCGTTGTACCATACAGGTGGGTCTTGAATCTGGGTCATCTCATTTTCTCTGAGAGGATATTTGTTGTGTTGGTTTTGTGCTCAAATATGCCCATTTGAAAAATATAATCTAATTTTAACACTCCAGTTGATCCAGTCATTAAATGAGCAAGAGGGTAATTTCGGCATATAATCCCACCAAACATTTTAAGTGATTGCTACAACATCCTTTTCCAGAGGAAGTCTTGTTTTATCAGGACTGCTGAGGACTGAGGGTGAGTGATGGAGTTTTACTTCCAGATAACAGAACATAGCTGATCTGTGGCTGATCAGATAAAGGCTTTTGTCCCACTTCCTCACATTGCCTACTTAAATCAGATACGGTGTGGATGTTCATTATTCACACAGATATTGGCGCCCCAGCAGTCACCAGTCTAGATATGTAATACTACAGTTAGAGAGCCGGTGTCCCAGTCCAGTTGGACAAATACAATCCCCCTCCACCCCAAACCACCATCACAGCTGGCTCCTCTCAGTTCTGCTCCTAGTCTCTTCCAAATAAAGAACCTCTAACCTTAGAGAATCACTACGAGAGAGTTCAGCTCATTTCTCATCTGCGCCTCTTCACACTTGGCTGCAAACTGTGCTGAAGGTCATGGCTCCACAAACCCAGCTCTGTGTGACCAGATCCTCAAAATGGATGTTTTCAGTCTCCAATACAGAAGCAGACAGGTGCAACCAGGTGCACATCCCCAAGCCTTTCTGTGGGTTCAGTCTCAAGCTGATGCTACTTACCAGTTTGTCATCTGGTGGTGAGATCAATGCCTCCTGACACCTGAGAAGAGAGCAAAGTGGAGAATACATTTATTCTCGTGGAAACAGCTAACGCAAGAGAGTTGCAGCAGCTTCAGGCAGAATCGGTTTTCGTGAATCTTGAGCAGAGAATAGAGCGACTTCAAGCTCCGATACTCACTCAACACTTGTTACACACATTTCTTGTGAGGTTGACCTGATAGCAAAAGTGACACAAATCATTAAGGAGGTTTAGATTGTATTTATATTGGAGACATCTGTGGTTATGTTAGTTCCATACTGTCCTCGTAGAACTCTCCAATCCCTGAATATCAGGTTTACTTGCTGTTCCAGAGTCAGTAGGTCTAGAAAGGGTGGCTATTATGGAGTCAACTCTCAGACTCGGTCCAGGAGGTAGACTCCCTCTCCTTCTTATAAACACTTATATAATCTGAAGCAAACAATGAATCACTGAGGCACTTTTTCTTTTTTAAAAAGCAAATTGCTCTGCATGCCTCCTGACTGTCTTTCAATCATGAGAGGAAAAGCACATAAGGAAAACGAGACAGAGAAGAAGTCAGATTCGATGTGAGAATTTAGCTGAACCGTCTGAGTCATCATGACACTGACAATCATTTTCATCTTTCAGCATTTGTTACCAACCTGCATCTCTTCACAGTGAGGAGACGCTGAAGTGGTGCGAGCAAGACGCAAATGGGTTCATTTTAACGAGGCAGAGAAGGAAACATGGAAAAGTAATGAACGTTGGCCAAAACAGCTGAATTAAACTGCAGAGATGAGTTTCGTTCCATCTGCATGTGTGTGCATGATAGATGCTTTATGAATGCAGAGAGGTGGGGGTGGGGGTGGGGGTGGGAGATGAATTGTCATCACTGGAAACACAAGAAGAAGGTGCAGTTCAAACAATGAGAAAAACAGATTCCATATTGAGCTCATCTCCGCTTCATGTCGCCCTTTTGTCTGCTGCCTTGTGCCATCGTCGTCTATATTTTGTTCATTTGTCACATCTTTCCTTCCCATCCTGCCTCATTTCCTTTTCTCAACTTATTTCACGGGAAATCTTATCAGACTGTGTAAATTATCAAAAGCCCTCTCAGGCCTCTGAATAATATTGGACTACTTGAGTTTTAAAAGCCAGCCCGCTACTTTGATCTGAAGATAGCATCAGGAACATCGTGAAAGAGCACTCAATGTGTGCAGAGATAGTTTCAGAAAAAGAGAAATTCTCAAAAGTGGGATTGTGGTTATCATTCTGAGAAGAAGTCATGTAAGGATTTAAATTGAAATTATGTTAAATAAAGGTTAGAAAACAACTTGGGTGCGAGAGTGGTGCTTAGCTGAAATCCCTTAAGGAAGAGAATGAGTTATCCGAGTGTTTTCCACACTTTGAGCATCAAAGCGTCTTGTTGCAGCGTTTGAAAGCTGCAGCTGTCTCTGCTTGCTGCAGCGAGTCACTTCATCTGAATAAGTGCCTACAGTTCTTATTGTGGACCCGCGATAAGTGGTTTCACCATCAGCTCCATCAGCAATAGCAGCTAACGCAAGTAGCACATAATTTGTCCTCAGTGTGTGTGTGTGTGTGTGTGTGTGTGTGTGTTTAATCCTCAGTCATGAAACAAGCGACACATGTTCAACTCAGATACAATGACGTGTTCCTCTCTAGTCCCTCTAACCGACAAGAAGTCCAAGTCTGTGTTTCTTTCTTTAAGTTTTAAGCACTTAGATTTAAGGATTAAAAAGCATTTACTTGGAAATTAATGTGAAAGATGCTTTGAATATTTATATGAAAACTGGACTAAAAAGGACATCAGAGTGTTTCTTTGATGAAGCTGACGCCGAACAACACTCAACAAATGAGTATTAATTAGATCTGTGTGATTGCATGAATGAAAGAAGCTACAGCGTAAACAGCAACCTTCATCCACACGATCAGACTCAAAGTAAGAAATAGTTGCATGAAGATATGTGGATTATTCCTGATCAGAGATCGATCTTATCGTACACATGTAAAATCTCACCTAACGGCTTTAACATAACACCAGCTGTGAACTGTTTGAAGATAACAGCCGTTGAATACTAAAAATAAATAATGAAAAAAAGAGGCTAGACTTGGTGCTCTCCTCAGCGAGTCCAGAAATGCGTGCAGGTATAAACACAGAGCATAAACACACATTTAAGATGCGAGTTTGAAGGCATACAGATGTCTGGAACTATTCATTTTAGCACAATTGGAGATGCAAGATACAAGAACAAAATTAAATCCTTCACTTTATGATGTAAAATTTGAGCATTTTAAAAGGAACTCACGTAAACTTCTGCTGTCATGGAGCGAGTACATGCTATGATTTTGGCTTTCTCACAGCAGATTTATGCTTCGCATCAGAGCGACAAGCGTAGACGTAGCATTTATACGTCTGTGCTGCTGTGTACGCAGTTCTGTAATTCCACCACTGACCACTAGGCAGCAGTGTGCGTATTTTTTCTGCAGCGCTGTAGCTCACAGTGCAGTTTCCTTTCGTTTACTTCCTGTATGTAGCTCAGAACGCAAAAGAGCACATGAGGTATATTTTACCTGAGTTGGAGCTGATAAATGTCAAGCATCAGTCGTTTTTATAGAAACTGCAGCAAACGATCATTTTACCCAACTTGAAAAAGACAAAAAAGAAATAGCTGCCACAAATACAAATGTGAAGAAGAATAGTTGCTGCCTTTATGACTGGTGCTGGGCAATTTATGAAAAATTAATCAACACCGAGAACCAGAATTGTGGTAATCTTGCTCATGTCAAAACGATATGTGCTTCCTGTCATCCATTTTAAAATCAAAGATATGTGCTATTTTATTAGAATGTCCTAGTTTATAACAATAAAACATCCATCCACCCATCCATCTTCTTCTGCTTCATCTGGAACTGGGTTGTGGGGGGCAGCAGCCTGAGCAAGAACGCCCAGACCTCCCTCTCCCCGGCACTGCCTGTAGCTCTTCAAGGATCCCCAGGTGCTCCCAGGCCGGCCGAGCGACTCCTCCTTGAACTGCCACCTTATCGCGGTGGAGGGGTTTGAACATCTGAATGATCCTAGGAGCTATGTTGTTGGGACCTTAATGCTCCTGGTAGGGTTTCCCAAGGCAAACGGGTCCTTGGTGACGGATGAGACTCAGAGCGGTTCAGAAACCCCTTATGAGTAGCATAACAATAAAGACGTGTACGTCGCCCGGATTGGTGTTACCAACCCTGGAGCCAGGCCTGGGGTTGGGACTCGCAGGTTAGCGCCTGAAAGAGCGACGTGGGCGCCTCTTCGAGTGGGCTCACCACCTGCAGGAAGGGCCATAAGGGGACGGTGCTGTGTAATTTGGGCGGCAGTCGTGGGCAGGGGCCCCAGCGGCCCAATCCCAAGACAACAATAAAACAATACTAAAATAATCCCTATCTCTTCCTAATGAGGTAACAGTTAATTGTGACACTGATTTGAGGTCGTATCATTTAGCTCTTTCTATGACATTTGTCAGCTTCTGTTGTTGCCATGAGTCAACGTGTGTTCAGTTGCAGAGGGAAACATGCAGTAAATTAATGACTGGTGCTCTGATAACCTCTGGATAAGTGGCAGAAGTGGACGCATCCAAAATACTCAGGTTAACCTGATTCAGCCAGAACCAGGTTAACCTGAGTATGTGGCAAGTTAGGAACAGGAGCTGGTGTGTTTGTGCCATTGCTTGGTCTTCATTATGAAGGTGTTTATAGTCTTTAATAATACCACATCCGCCTGCAAACCTTCCCAGAGCTTTGTCAAGCTAGCCGTTTCTTTTCTTCAGGAACATAATTCAAATAGTACCCGGTTGTCCACCCTCAGACTGTGATGTTCCTGCTGAGACTGATGTTCCTGCTGATACTGAAGTTGAAAATCTGTTACAGGATGAAAAAAAACTTGTGTCTTAATGTCAATATGAATTTCAGCATTACATTTTAGATGCACCTGTACACCAATGCAAAAAAACAACTTTGAGGAGGTGTTTCCATTGCCTTTTCTGCTTCTTGACAGTTTGTGTAGCTTACATTCATGGCAGGGTATTTCTATGTGCAGAAAAATACCCAGAATTCCTGCCTAAATTTAGCTGTCAGGTCAGGGGCCCCACATAAGACTCCGTGGCTGATCACAGCCGAGTCTGCGTGCACATGGTCTGCAGGAATAGCTGGACGTGGCTGTCTGATGTAATTATCCCTGGACTTTACTCCATCTACACAAACATGCATTGATTCTGTTCTGAATCCTCATCTTTTCACAGTCATTAATAATGAGGCCTCTTTAAAGGAAATAAGCACAGAGGGCCTGTGAAGTTCAAGCAGACTTTCATGATGAGTAACAGAGAAGCACTGGGGGGATTTCTGGATTCAAGTGGAGGCTAATAGTATATTATTGTGCATTTTGCACAGCGACTAATGACATGCAGCAGGGAAAGTTTCTTTTTTTATGCTGATGACAGTGTATTGTTTAAGAATAGAGAAAGGAGCAAACAAGAGAAGTGCTGCAGAATGAATATATTTGCATTTACAATGTGCACACAAAGACACCACCTCTGTGACTACACACATCACATAAACTAAGAAAAAAAAGCTAGTTAAATGTGGTAGCTGATTAAAGACACATGCATGCTATCTGCAGTTCATTATGGTGACTTACTTCAATAATTCCAGCTCCAGTATGCAGTACATACTGTATATACTGTACATACTGTGTACTGTATCGTATGTACAACTTGCAGGTTTGAGAACAATTTTGAGCGATAACCAAATGACTTGTTTAAAAACAATAACTCACCACAAAAATGGTCTTGAATTTCAGCATTGTGGTCTTTTGGAAATAAATATACTGAGTAGAAAAAGGTAAAAGATAAAAGAAGAACATGCCAGTGAGTCTGCGGGTTGTGGGTCAGAATCAATGTTTCCAGAATGTTTGTCTTTAAAAAAAAGCTGTTGAACTTTTTACTGTAGATCACTAAAAAGTGCACATGTATGCAACTAGTGAAACTAATTATTACTAAGACCTGAGCCAAGTTTTTTTTATGTGACCCCTGAGAGCTGAAAGGGCAGATGATTGTCTTAAAATAAAAGTGTGTGCTGCTTTACAGCACATATTGAAATTCACAATTTTTTTCAACCTCATTTTGTCAAAAAGTCAATATTTTACAACAAGATTCCAATGTTGAGCTTAAAAGTGACAATTTTTAACAACAAAATAAATCTTATAATCAAAACAAAACAAACAAAAAAAAATTTAGGATTAAAGTTGTGATTTTAATTTTAAATTTTAATTTGGTGAAAAGTTGGTGTTTTAAAACAAAAAGGTTTAGTATTAAGTTAAAGGGTCACAACTTTTTTTCAATTTCTGATTTTCCAACGAAAATTCTTACAAAAAAAATACAAAACTCACAATTTCACAGCATTAATTTGTAATTTTACTCTATAATCTGCAAAATTCCCAACTTTACCACAAAATTTTGATTCCTTTATCAAACAAATTGTGATTTTTTTTCTTTTTTTTTATAAAATCTTACAGTCATGGCTGGCCCTTTAAGGGCCAAAAAGAATGCTGATGTGGCCCTCAGTGAAAATGGCGGGTAAAGTAAAATCTCAGGTGTTAATCTGTTGGGATTTCCACGCATTGACATGATCTTAATTTTGAATTGGACTAACTGAATTCCAGCTGGAATTCCAGTGAACTGGAATTGAAGTAAACTCAGCTGGATCGTCTTTGACTGGACTTTGTTGGTTTTCTGTGTAAATTGATTATTATAAAACGATGCAATAATTAAAATGAAGGAGAATTGAAAGAAAAAAAAAATCAGCTGCAGATTTCACATCCAGGAGATGTGTTTGGTAATTTTACGTTTCAACATTTGACAGACCTGAGGCATATTTGGTTCAAAGCCTTTGAAAAGAAGTGAAAAACATGCACAATGCAAACCTGGGTAGAGAGAAGAGGGGGAAAGCATACAAGTGTATTTGTTCAGGATCTATTTGAACTTTTCCGTTTTATTTAGATGAAACGTTCAAGGTCGTGCACAGGTCACTGCAAACACTAATGCAGCTTGGAGTAAAAGCTAAGATGTTTACCCTGATTGTTAAAGGGAAGCAGTGAATATTTCAACTGGCCAGGGAGCATGTGCATGAATATTCATGGCAGTGATGAAGTTAGCGCCGGCACTGACACGAGAACAGGTGGGGCAGCACAGGTGCACAGTGCTTGTGACACCATTAAAATATCTCACATATGGATATAAAACATATTCATTAGAACCAACATACATTTCCTGAACTGCGCTGAATGAATGCATCTGACAGAGTTCACAGGCTGTTTCCTCAGTTTCAACTGTGTAACAGAGATTTTGCAGGATTTATCTGCAAACACAAAAAAGGCTTTTCTACTAAAATCACAAACTTTTGTATTATTGTACATTCTTGCATATGATTATATATATTTCTTTTGTAAACACAAATTTAATACTGACTTTCTATTTGTAAAAATGCTAATTCTATTGTAAAATGGCCAATTTCACAATATGACACTTTCATAAAAACGCAAAAAGATTTGCTGTAAAATCTCCAAGTTTACAACATTTTATTTTATTTTTCTTACCTTGATCATAAAATTGAGACTTTTGTACTAAAATCACAATATTTTTTTTTGTGTGTGTGTGTGTGTGTTTGCATCAGGGGCTGATCACAGAGGTTTCCTGACGTTATGGCCAGATTACAAAGGAGATGCTCAGCCTTAATCTGATGGTGCCTCCAAACGGCTGTAAACCCCCCAAAGAGGAGTTGGAGACCACAAACATACTTGCCAAGCACCTTTGACAGCAAAGCAAAGATGCTAATCAAGTAGCTCCAAGGAAAAAATCTGTTTCCAGCTCTAAATCACAGAATCCAAACATCTCTGAATGGGAAACCATGAAATCTTTGAAAATTGCTTAATCAACTGTTAGATAATTCAGGGGTTTGATTGTTGCCAGGGAACATGTGCAGGTTTCTGTATGAAAGGTCACGTACAGCTCAGAGAAGGCGTCTCAAGTCATCAAGAAGCATAATTATGAACATAAAGTGTAAAAAACAGTTACTCTAAAAGGATCTTCTAACCAGTCAATGAAACTTCACCTTTCAGTTGGACTGGATCACTGGTGAGCACAGTGAGGATACTGGGATACGGAAGATCAACATCTGGTTGCTTCTGTTGGTGATAAGCTGTGTTTTGTTTTGTTTTTTTTTGTTTCTTTAATTTAAAAAGCCTCATCACCAACTTTAAGAAATGCCAACCCCTCAACCCCGCCAGTGTTGTTGAAGCTGGTTTTAACCAGTTACATAGATATTTATGAGAGTTTGCAGGGTGATTTTTGGAAGTGAAGGGAAGAACATGATGGTATTAAAAGGCACTAACTGCACAATGTCATGGCATAAATGATGTTTGGCATAAAAGATGCACGCGCATGCTGTATTATAGCTGGTTTCCTTTATGAGGTTTTTGAAATGGATTTAGGAACTTGTAACCACTCCACATGCTTTTTTATTACATATCCAGTTTACAAATTTGCAGCTGCAAATATTCTCGCTTTCTTTCGGCATACTTTAGACGTAGCTGCCATATTTCACGAGTGGTATTCTGTATGAACTGTTGCAGTTGGCAACAACTGCTGGCATCGTTTTTGATCATCGGGGAAAAGAGGAAGAGCATCTGTTCCACTGAGAAAATTTGATCTGTGCTCCTCTGTCAGTGAAGTAACACTCCTGATGGTAACCTCATTACTCTCGTGAGAATCCAGCTGCCTCAGAAGGTAACTGGAGTGCAGCCAGTTATAGTCGACCGCTGACTGACCCCAGCCTGGTCCCAGTGTTCACCTTTCAATATGCTGCTGCTATCTGTGCTCCCGTCTTCCAGCTGTTGACTGTCCTGGAAAGATGTTATATGTCCTTGCAATGAGTCAATATTTTCAACATTCCCTCTGTGTCAAAGCTCATCATGACCAGAAATCATGATTGCAATCATGCATAATTTGACAGTCACTGCAGCCGTGACGAAGGAACAGGTGATGCTGTAACTTGTAACTTTATTGGTATAGCACTTTTCACAGACAGGTGTCACAAAGTGCTTCACATTATAAACCTACATCTGTTACAGTACATCTGCTGACAACAACAGTACAGCGCTGACAACAACAGCACACTTATGTATCTCCTTTCTTGCAGCGACCACTCAAGGCGCTTTAACACCTCAATTAGCTTTCTCTCACTGCCACATACACATTAACTAGTCTGACCCATTAAAATGGACGAAATTACTCTTATAAATACTTCCATTATTCCTATAATTATTCTGACAAATCAAATTACACTATAGTTTATTTGTGCTACCAAATAGCCTAAGCAGCATGTCTTTGGAGTAGGACAGTGGTGAAAATAGTTTTAAATTCTTGCCGGTACTATTACAAAAACCCTCATCTCTCTCTCACTTCAGGCATTTTAAAACAGCAAAGTGTAAAGCCAAACAAATAAAAACATTTCAATATTTTACTGCAGGCTACCTGTAGGTCTATTTAGAGCCGGGTTCTGCTCAAGGTTTCTTCCCATGAGGGAGTTTTTTCTTGCCACTAATGGCGTTGCCATGTGCTCGGGGGTCAAGCTCTGGGTTTCTTAAGTGCCTGGAGATGACTTGTCGTAAATAGGCGCTATAGAAATAAATTGAATTGAATTGAATTTAGGAGGCAGGAATTAAAAACACTTGAAAAAACTATTTATTTTAATTCAAGCATTGATAAACATCTACATCTAAGTCTCTAAGAACAGATCAAATGTCCCAGTGCATTAAATCAAACGCAAAGATCCCCATAGGAACTGCTGCATTTCAGATGTAGACGTGCATGCACACTCATGTACTGTTGAGTGAAATCTCCGGTTGTTAGCTCTGAAGCAGTTTCTTTTCCGAGCTGTTTTGTATTGTAAATTACACCAAACACAGCTGTTTACTGATTTTAATTGATTCATTTTACAACAAACGTATAGACATTAAACATGTGGTACACATTTCGAAGGCTGGACACAGCCTGGGCACCCAACATCACCATGATAGGGCCCAACATGACCATGGTAGGACCCAACATCACCATGATAGGGCCCAACATCACCATGGTAGGACCCAACATTACCATGGTTGGGCCCAACATCACCATGGTAGGACCCAACATTACCATCCAAGGACCCAACATCACTATGGTAGGACCCAACATCACCATGGTAGGATTCAACATCACCATGGTAGGACCCAGTATAACCATGACAGGACCCAGTATCACCTGGTAGAACCCAACATCACCATGGTAGGACCCAGTATCACCATGGTAGGATGTAACATCACCATGGTAGGACCCAACATCACCATGGCAGGACCAACATCATGTGCATGTTCCAGTTTAGCTACAAATCTGTACACCTTTACATAAAATGCTGTGAGTTTGCAGCTTCACTTCCAAAATTCAATCATCCTTTGTGTCTCGTGCATTGGTTGTCATGCAATGATTGCTTGGCCCAAACATGACTCACGTCTGCAATTTCCATTCAGCCCACATTTGGCCTCAATTGATGAAGGTGACTCAGGTGAGTGGGGTGACATAAACTCAACCAAACGTTCAACAACGCAGTCTGAATTTGAGCGTTTATGACCATGCTATTTCTAGTTATTATTTGTACTGTGTGAATGAGTTTAAATGAATGAGAATAAATATGTAAAATGAATAAAAGTCTATGCATTTCACAGTGTTCAAACAACACAGTGATTTAACAATAGGCCTGTTCAGGCGTGCTATAGTACAGAAGATCATTCCTGCCCACTGCTAAATCCTTTTACAGTGACTCTTGAAGTTGCTATAATGCTGACGAAGTGACTTTCTACTGTAACTGGGGATTGGTATCGGAGGAGCAGCAGTGGGCACTCCTTGTCCTCCATGCAGAGAATGAAGTCAATTAGCACACGATGGGGATGGTAAGCGAAAGCCTGCTGACAGAATGCTTAACTAAAAGACTTAAGGAGTGTGGATATTTTCAGAAAAAAGCCCATGTGACATGCTGCAGAAAAAGTACCACCAGGTTTGTGAACACAGAGTCACAACTGGTCAGAGTGCCAGAGGCTGGACGGACTGGCCGTATTGTGACCTTTGTTTCTCGATTTGAGGCACTAACCTCATAGCAAACCCTGCTGCTTTGCTTAACAACATGGAGGAGCCACCATCTGCTGAGTCCGACTTGGCATGGCCCTCCTGCAGAAGTGGAAACACTGTAAACCGCACAGCACTTCTTCACATGTTTAATTTATGTTAGCTTTCATCAGCATTGGGTTTTAGTCTGTCAAGGACCATTGATATTCAGAACTTGTTGCTGGTAATATAACAAAAAGATGATGTAAAAAAGAAAAATGGGTCTTTACACAAGTATTAATGGTGGCAGGACGGTACTCTGAAACTAACTGATTTGTTCTGGAATCTAATGCTGTTTATGTGATATTTACTCGCGTATTTACATGGAGACGAACATATAATATTAAAATAACAAAATATCCTAGACTGCCATGTTCCTCTCTCTCTTAGAAAAAAAAAATAAAAAAATCACAACAGGTCCTGCAGTGTTTCAGAGCCTGTCAGAGGTCACTGGCTGAAGGGGCAGCATGAGCACATCCGACAGGTCAGACCAAGTTCCTGCTGCTCATAAGGGAGTGTTTCTTGGCAACTAATGGTATGTTTCATATTTCAAGCATATCAGTAAATCAGGCCCACACTTGTGAAAGCCTCAGGGAGAAAAAAACAAAAAACAAAAACATGCTTTGCAAGCCATATTTTAGCTTCATGTGCCATATGGTGGGCTGTTTTTCCTCTTCCATTAGAACCCAGTGAAAAGTGTTATTACTTTAAAAAAGAAAAAAAAACAATATTTCTTATTTATTTATTTTGCAGCCAAAAGCTGTTCTTGCTGGCTGACTAAACGACACTATACTACTTGCAGGATGATAGAGGTGCAACAGTGTCAAAACTGGGTTGTGGATGGATCAAAGTTAACATTTCCATCTCTGCTGACTTGCTTTTAGTGCAAAGACCACAGCAGGTCATAAAGCAAAGAGTCAGAGGAGACAGGGAGAGAGTAGAGGGGTGGGGAGGAACACTCCAAGGTTAAGTTTTAAAAGAAAGTCGTACAGAAAAAGTAGGTGACCCTCGTGTGTGTCCTCTCTGATACAAGGCACAGACAACAATATCTGTCCCAGAGGCTCTTCTGGCTCTTCCCTTTATTATGCAGTAAAATTAATGACGGTTACAAAATTTCTGACGAGTGAGCTGCTTCTACGTGTGTTGCATACTCAGGGCAAACAAACAGTGACTGACAGACACAAATCCTTTCCTTTTAGTGGGTTTTTATGCTTTTATCTATGTCTGTGAAAGCCAAACTTGGGTTTGAGGACCAATAGATTTAGGAAAGAGAAGAATTTAAAAAGAAAAAAGGTGGGTTTCTTGAAATTAGACATATTTGTACCCTTCAATTTGCAAGTCCCCTTCATGAAATGTCTGACACACTTATGTTCCACGTCTCTACCCTGAGGTGAGCCTTATTTGAGACCTGTCCGACAACTTTCTGCTTCTGTGCAGACATAAACTGAGACCCCAACTGCCTAGAGCGACCCTTGAAGCATGTTAACACAGTGTGTTATGCCGAGTTCACACTGTACGATCTCAGCCGTCCCAGACGAATGACAGGCTACGATCAGCCAAAAGTTCCTTCGTAGCTCAGAAACGGTCGCAGTAGATCTCACGATGAGACAGGAGCAGAGATGGAGACAGAACCGTCTTGCAACTAAAAACGGGCTGCGACAGTTATCAACAGTGTCAGAAGTTTGGAGGAATCATCTCACCAGTGTGACGGCCTGTCACTGCCTCCATGATCTCTGTCAGCTAGCCAACCAGTAGGAACGCAACATGAAACAACGTAGACATCGAAACAGCAGAGTAGCCTTGTTTTTATTTCTTTTCTTTACAAAGCAGACAAACACCACCACCACAATGCCAACTTTAGTCACTGGCACATTAGCATAATTAGCAGCAACTTGCTAATGACACCGTGACGCTGCCTTTAGATCTTGATTTATGTCTGTCGTAGCCACGATTTAAGGTACGTTCAATCACACAGCGGAACATGCTGTAAATTAATCATCTACCGATTTCACGTTGTGCACTGTGACTTAAATTAATCTTCTAGGACTATAAGAATCGTACAACGTGAACTTGTTATTAGAGGTGACAGCTTATTTCATTTAAAATAAATCAATTACTTTGAAAGTTTTTGGTCATCTCCAGCTCTCTACTTGATCCATTATTGATTATCAGTGAAGGAGCACTGGACTCTATAGTGGAAATCAATGTGCAGCTCATTTCTGAGGGTAATTTAAATAACATGTAAAGTGCTAACTGGAAAAGAGAAAATCTGGCAGGAGATACTGGTGCATCATTGTCAGTCACACTTCAGAACACCAGTGTGACGTTAATGGTTTGGGACGGGGACACAGCTTGAGTTGCCTCTTCCCTCAGACGATGTGCTTGCTCTCGGTCAGCGTTACACTGACAGATGCAGAGGTGAAGCAATCAGATCCATCCTGCCAGAGATAATATCACTGTGCTAGTCGTTGGTGGACGTTTCTTTCGGACCCCAAACGTGACAGGAAGGCACGAATTAAGAAGCCTCTGGTGCTGGAGGCACCAAGTTCATTCCATTTGGGTCCTGACTCAATGCCAGGAAGAAGGCCAGTCCTCGAGGCATGTCTGCAAGTGGAAACCAAGTAAAACCCTCTGCTCACGGCTACCCATATCTTCCATCTGCCCTCTCCCCTCACCTGGATCTGTAAGAAACAGCTGTACACAAACAACAGCAGGACATTATTACTCTGGCTCCCCCCGCAAGGAAAATATATCAAGTGAAACGGTGTTCAGTGGAAGGACAGCAGAACTGGAGCTAACAGATGCAGTCTGGATCAGGGATACGTCTCCAGGGCTTAACCTTCATAAGAATCTGTGATTATCGAGCTGCACGAAATAAATGACTACATCAATTTTCAGTCAGATTTTGTTTTATCTTCAGTGATTATTTTTCACATGAAACAGTTCAGACTTTTCCTGTGAAATTAGAGGAAGAGGATGTCCATCCTCACCACAATGGAATATTATTAAAAATAATAATGAGTACATAAATAATGTTTTAATATGAACTGGAACAAAAGAGTCTTTTAGTTTTAAATTTGTCAACGTTAAAGTGTTCCTTTAACTTTGGACTTCCATCCTGGTTTCCTCTTACGCCCATCGCTTATGTGTCAGAGCTACAGTGGTTATGATGACAAAGCCCACTAAGGCTACATTCACATTTCTGGGTTTTTTTGTTGTTAAGATCAGATTTGTTTTTGTCACTCTTTTGTTGTTTTGTGCATATGCAGATAAAGTGACGTCAAACGCAGCACATCAGGTCTACAGAAGTTTAAAAGTCAATAATAACGTTTAAAAAAAACGTACCTCTCCCCTCTCTGTCCTGCCACCCTCCTCCTTTCCTCCGTTACCTGGCTGGTTTCCCCCCAATAAGCCAGCGAATCATGAGTCTTATTATAAACTACAATAAGCAACCCCCCCCCCCCGAAAGTCACTGGACGAAGTTTGTGAAAGCAACCAGCAAACTTCTGGTTTGCATTTGAAGCATAAATCCCCCCCAACACAAACCTGATTTGCAGTTTGACATCGTTACAGTCATCGACAGCGCGCTGACAGGATTAGCAGGTTCACTCTTCTGCTCTGCCAGTTACATCACGACACTTTGTGGAACAAAACGAGATCAAACTCTGGAGTAACACAAACAGAGGATGTGGAATGTCTGCTTCATAACGGCTGCCAGTTGTGCAGTTTCATGTGATCTTGTTTGAATAATAGCGAATATGTTTACGATCTTACAGCTCAGTTTTGTGTCACTCTGAAAAAACAAATGTAAGAAAAGTAATGACAGAGCAAAAGGATAAGGAGACAATAGGCTGGGATGGGAGGGGTGAGGGAAGAAAGAGAAGAAAGTAAGAGAAAACCTTTCACGTTAAACACATTTTCACTGAAAACAAACATTACAGACAAAAAACTGTTTCTGCTTCAGACTGTTTTGTGTCTGAGACCAGATCAGGGATGTTAAATGTCTTCACGCATGTTGAAAGTCATGCATTTAAAAAAAAAACAAAAAAAAACGTAGTGTTTCTCGTGTGTCATTTGAGATTCCTTGATTAAATAAAGTGTGAAAATGTTTGAATCGGTCATTTATAGATAGTTCCATCAACTCACTTTCTGATTAGGTAACATGCTGGATACGTAAGCCTGGCATAGCTCTAACACACTTCCAACCAGATTTCATCCTTCTTAACCCTTTCTCCATGTTTATTGTTTATTATTATTTTTTATATGTGTTTTGTCTTGTGTGGTTTTGGACATGAGTGTTAAATAAACTGATTGTCAGACTGGTCAGTTTAGATGACAAAGATCCCAAGTATGGACGGTTTTAGTACTTTTCAACAGAAACATGAACGCAGGTGTCAAGGACGAGGAGACAAAGTTAAAACACATATTAAACTTAAACGTTCTTTCCCCTTCGCCTTAAACTGATGCATCTACACAAGAACTGCAACGCAGCTTGATCATCTGAGCTTTGCTTTGTAGCAGCTGTAGTTATCAGAAGAAGAAAATATGTTGGTGGCTTTAATTCAGTTCATAATGTTATATTAAACCCTTTAAATTAACAGTAATGCTAAAAGTCACGTTCTACTTTCCTTACTCAGTCATTGTTCAGAGTCTCATACGTCATTACGTCCATTTCCCACCTCGTGTTAGACATAAATTATTTCCAGTTTAGGCTTCATGACCCCTCCCCTCAAGTCTTGAGAGGGTGAAAGATGGAAACTGGGGATTTGATGATAGTTAGTGATACAGACCTTTAGGTTTAGATGTTGCAGGTACATGTACAGATATGCGTCTGGATGGTTTATGTGATCCCCAACATGAGTTGGGGGATCTGGGTTTCTTAAGGGCCTAGAGATGACTTGTTGTAAATAGGTGCAATATAAATAAATTGAATTGAAATTGAATTGAATGAGTCTGTTACAGCTATCAAGATGCAACTGCAAAGGGTGTATCTTTGCTCATAGATGTTCCAAAAAGACCTCATTGCTTCTTTCTGCCCCTTGCGCATTAAAATATTTTAATGAGTTTAATTTCTGGGTCATTGGCAGGAAGGCAGAGGAGGAAGGAGATGAGGAGACACAAATTAAACAAATAACATCAACCTATGCCACAGTCAGATTTCTTGAGGTGAAAGACTTATTTCAAAAAAGATACATATTAAATAACTGGAGCAGGGTTATAAGAAATTGCTGGAATAAATATATCTCCAGTCTTTCACCTTCAGCGTGCACTGAGGATATTTGAGGAGAGGCCAAAGACGAGCAACAGCACGGAGAAATCTGGGCCTGGTTCAGCCTCAAAGCCCTCTGGGTAATGTGAGCAGTCTTGCACAAAGCAGATGCTCCTCTCTGGGATGCAACCACACACACAGTCAAACATAGGATCCCTTATGCTTATTCACCGAGCCAAATTAATGGCCATTTGTCTCCTCACCTCCTCTGTTTTTCCTGTTTTTATTTATTTTTTAAATCCCTCTCTTCCTCCTCGGTGCTCCAGGTTTCATTGCATTCCTCGTCCCTAAATATCTGCTTCCTCTACTCTTCCTCATTCATCGCCATCATTTACAGTCTAAAAGTGCTACTTACAGCACCATCACTTCAGTTCGGTTTCACTCGTTCATTTTACTGAGCAGTGACGTTAAAAAAGGAGCAGCTAATTACTGGCACACTTATTATGTTAATGTTGTTACAGCTAAAGTGATGAAATACAAGCCTGGCAACCGGTGAGTAAACACAGCCTGACATGCACTTTTCTCCTGTAATATAGTTGACGTTCACGAGAGCATGTCCGTACTGTTGTCTTTCAGGTGTCAGGTGTGTCTGTGATCTGTGTGCAAACCAGAGCAATGTGTTGTCTTTTTATTCACAGTTTATTGAAGGATGTGAGTCATGTTTTCACCGTGTCCAGTCCCCTGGTTGGAAGTCTTAAGCCAACCAGGATTGGCGCCACCACCAAAATTATTCTGGTTGTAAAACAAAACAGGCCAGAATGCACAACTGTAATACATGAAGCCACCACAGACTTTATGGATAAGCTGTCCTCCTGCAGAACCTCCCCAACATTAGTGCTTCCAGAAATACCTGAAATACACTGCCCGTCCAAAAAAAAAAAGTCCCCACCTGGATTAAACTGAGCAAATAGGTAAGAGCCTCTCATTGGATAATTACTGCGAGGATGATTATTAAGTTATTTAACTCCAACTGATGCAGTGAGCAGCTTCTCATGTCTTCAACAACCGTGTCAGAATCATCATGTGGTCGTTGAAAAGATGTTAATCTGTTTCTGAAGGGTCAGATTATTGGCATCAAGCCAAGAAAACATCTGAGGAGATTTCTGAAATTACTAAAACTGGGTTCAGAACCGTCCAACACACCATTAAAAACTGGAAGGATGGTGGAGAACCTTCATCTTCCAGAAGAAATGTAGTCGGAAAACAATCTTGAATGGTCGTGAGCAGTGATCAACGTTTGGTGAAATCAAAAAACAAAAACAAAAAAAAACAATAGAACTCAGAGCTGTGTTTGATAATAAAAGTAACTTGATCAATGATTAATGTGAAGGGAACTCAAAGGATTAGGACTAAACAGCTGTGGAGCTTTAAGAAAACCACTGATCAGTGAGGCTGATTGGAGAAAAAGACTTCAGTTTGCTGAGGAGCATAAAGACTCTGGAGCAGTGGAAGAAGGTCATGTGGTCTGATGAGTCCAGATCTACCCTGGTCCAGAGTGATGGAGCACCAGAGGATGAAGTGATGCTCCCATCATGCCTAGCGTCTACCGTATAAGCCTGTGGGGGCAGTCTATGATCTGGGGTTGCTGCAGTTGGTCAGGTCTAGGATCAGGTCTAGGTTCAGCAGGTTATTCCATTAATGGATGTTTTCTCCCATGATGACACGGACATATCCCAAGATGACAATGAAGGACTCATCAGGTTCAGATAGTGAAAGACTGGTTCAGGGAGCACGAGACATCATTTTCACACAGTCCAGACCTGAACCCCATTCAGAGTCCAGACCTGAACCTCATCGAGAATCTTTGGGATGTGCTGGAGAAGACTTTGTTCCGGCATCAGCACCAGATCTGGAAGTAAAATTACTACGAGTGTTGTGACATTTGGAGCAGCTTCTCAAAACGATGCCACAGTGAATGTGATGCGTTATTTTCCTGACAAGCCCCTATTTATTTACCAACTTGCTCAATTTAGCAACAAGAGGGGAGTCCACACAGAACTGTAATGATGTGCACAATTAAAATGTATTTAGCATAATAAGTAGTCAGAGTGAGGCGTTAAAATGTAAATGATCAATGTTGTAGTGATATGAATGAATGCTCTTTAGCTCACCTCATCTGGATTCTAGAATATTTTTGGGGTTATTTATTGATTTGATATTTCCATCCTGCCCTTGTGGAGCCTTTTGTTTCATTATCAAGGTCATAATTACAAGACAATACAACAATGTACGCTGTGGATCTGCTGGTCAAAAAGCTGTGGCTGATGAAGTTAAATCTGAAATCTTAAACCTGAATTCACCATTTAAAGTGACAGTAATGCAGGAAGACAATCATGCACTCAATCATCCATCCATCCATCCGTTATCTATACCCGCTATGTCCTGTACAGGGTCACGGGGGTCTGCTGGAGCCTATCCCAGCTCTGCACTCAATCATTCCTTTGGAAATTTGGTAGACATTCTAGCTTGGAGCTGAACCCTAATTCTCGCCCTAGCGGTCTTCCTGTCTTTCAGTGTAATGCTCTTTTCGCCTCGTCTTCCTCTCGTTGTCCATCTCTTCCCCATCTGTCTCCCTTTCTTCCCCGGCGACCTCCCCCTCCGTTCTCTCCCTCCTTCTGCACGTCTATCCTGCTGAGTGCTTTTGCTTGTTAAGAGTCTCAGCTCTGCAGGCGCCTCGCAGTATTCCTGTCCTTGGCAGACAGGAGTTGACATGGTGCAGACAGGAGGAAAGAAACTACGAGGGGGACCGCTGGAAGCAGGTGCAGGTGGGGAGAGCTGACGGTTATGACAAGGAACCATAGCAGGACAGCATGGGAGGGAAAGGAGGCCGGATGTAACTTTACACTGAGAAGTAGAAACCTCAGGAGGGGAGGTGAACGTGGGGTGAGGAGGGATATAGAGAAAATGAGAGAGGGAAATGGTAAAGGGGTGGAAATGGCAGAGATCTTTATTGCTAAAACTGGGTGACTCATCCACCTGAATGCTCTCAGCTGAGTGTTTGCATCACCTCGGCCGCCTTGCCATTAAGTTATTTTCTCGTTCAAATACTGTATCATTTTATCTCATCTGGAGGCAAACAGCGCAGGAAGGAACGGAGGAGACGGGGGAGGGGTGTGAGTGACAGACATAAGTGGGAGGTCACCAGAGGGTGAGGGGGGCAAATGAAAGAGAAGGACTTGTTTAAAAATAAAAGATTACAGAGGGTTATTACAAGTCTTATCCAAAACATCATCTTAACTGACAACATAAAATAGGAATACAGGCACAATGTAGAAGAATGAACGAATGAACATTCATGTGGTTGCGTAACCACCTGATGCACAATTTGAGCTGGTATTTCGTGTTGCAAAGCATCAAAATCGTGATGACGGAAGCTGCAGTCTTTCTCTCCAGACTTCCCTTTAAAAATCCCTTTTCATCTTATTTTCCTGGTCCACATTTACTTCAAAAAGGTCTCCGTCTGTTCAGGAGTGTGTGTGGGTGAGTTCTGGTTGTGTAGCGATGTGAGTAAGAGGCCGCAGAGATGCTGTTGGCTGAGCGAGTTTGTGCATCGGTGAAATGAAAAGGCACAAATGCCTTTCAAGATGCTGAACCACTTTTTTTTTTCATCTATTGTAGTAAAGTAGCATTCCTGCTGTTGTTCTAGGAAACTGATGTTCACAGAATATACTTTATTGCATGATTGTTATGATATAAACTCTCTGAAGAAATGGTGGAAATGCATCATATGAGGCTGGTTTTGAAGTCCAGGGCTGTTCTCAGGTAGTTATTGTCACTGGTGGGGTTGAGATCACACACTCTCTATGGCTGCTGCTACACTGGAGTAAAAATCCATAATCCTCACTGGCGATCATTCTTTCAACTTCTAAATCCTACAACACACTGCGACCAGAAAATGTACAATGTTTCTGAGAATTCAAGGTGGAACTTCATTTTTGCAACAGCCCAAACATTTCCAGACAGAACTATTGGAGTTTGATGTGAGGGCTGCCAGCTGATGGATCTGTGCTGCTTCCTCATTCAGATCATGACAGCAGAAGTCACAGAAACGAGCTTGATCACACAACACGGCTGAAAATACTGGCTGCTGAGCTATTAACCTGATGTGCAAGCTAGATTAGCTTGAACTGATTTGATTAGCAGCAGATGAAACACTGAAGAGCAGACAGGCGCCGTGAGTGCTTGTTCATTCTGAGCATCATTTAGCAGCTATTTGTACATTTGCTGTTATAAGTGCTTTTGAATGGTGATGCAGTACCTCTTTGATGTATATACGGCTCTATGCCAGACACCTCCTGAGCCTAGAGTGGAACAGAGCTGGCCCAGATACAATGTTCTGTGTACTCCAAGGCTCTCCAGCGCTCCAGTCGCTGACTGCTTTTGTCTTATCATCAGTGTCTGTGTCCCGTTTCTGAAGGCAGGACCCAAATGCTTGGAAGTTTTTCTCCTGCCAGCAGCCTAAGTGGGTCATCAAAGAATGTTCTGCACCTGGGTTGTGGGAGTGGCTACAGCTAAAAAGGAAATCTGGTACTGCTCCATTCTGCTTTATTCTCTGGGTAGCCTCTCCTCTTCAACATGGATCCCACAGGTTGTTGGTTTTGTGCTGCTCTTTTGCACAGTTTGAAGTGGTTTTCATGCCTTAAATAAACTGTAATTGGACATATAATGATATTTCTGTGTGCATTCTCCTCTTTTGTTGCTTACTAGAGCCCTGTCGGCAATACATAGTTGCTTGTCTGGGAAATATGAGACATTTGTTTCTGAAGGACCCTTGAATTTGTGACTGGTGCTTTTGCATTAGGTTTTTCTCATCACTGTTGGTGCGATTTGCTTGTTTTGTAATGTGAGATACTTAAGTACTCTTATAAGCACTAATGAGCAGAGGTCCTTCAGTTATTGTGTCTATCCTTTGGTGGTTTCATATGCCTGTTCTTTTATTTTGGCTTATTTTGTGAGAATAATTTACCAGACACTAATTTCCTTTTTGTGCGTAATTTCTACATGGTGGCACAAGGAAAAATCTGTGCTTGGTCCACATAGAAAATGGCATGGAAACCCCCTGGCTAACACTAAAACAACTAAATAAAGACTGTGATGGTCCTGTGGACTGAGTAGATAGAACATGGACGTAAACCTGTTTTGTGCATGAGAGCATGACTGAGCCTGTGTGAAGGTATACGTTACTGTATTTGAAGTAATGGTGTGATTCCAGACTTGACCTTATGTATACTGCTCTAAACGTCTGGTTTTTTGCTTGCATGAATGCACACTTTGACCTTAATCGGGATTATCCAGTGAATCATGCCCAGAAGTCAGTAATAGCATGAGATTTCTGTATATGTACACATGCGGTGATTCACTGCTGTCAGCTGCACTTAACTGTGAAAAAAAATCAAATTTGAATCATTTTCTTCACTATGTATAATAGGTTTAATTATTCAGGGCCATGCACAGATGCTGATCTTCAGTCATGCTTAGTTTCACAAACAAAACACATACACACTTGTTTTAGAACAATAACCCCCACGATGCGCATAGGAGACACTCTCCAAAGCTGTACTTATTGCTTTGAAAAAAGTAAGAGAAAAAAAGTTGGAGCTAGAGAGCTGCTGCCTGGATACAAACCAATCTTCACAGGTACAGACATTGAGCAGACAGATTTCATAAGCTTACCTCCAACCTAAATGAGGAAGAATGCTCAAGATCAGATCAGTGTTAAAGTCTTCGGTTTCTGTTTTCCAGATTTGCCGGGTTGACACTGAACGCACCATGAAATAACGTAAGTATCGGCCATCTCAAACAGGGTAGCTGGTACATATTTAACATGTCAAACTTGGTTTGCGCTCTGGTCAACTACCACAGTACATGAGGACAGTCTCCTACGTGGACGACCGTTGCTTGTTTTTCATTTTGGTGCCCAGTCTTTGGCAATTCCATTCCTTTAGTTTCTTCTCTGCTGACACTCAAAAAGGCGGTTACGGTGTTTTGGTTGGTCACAATATTCCCACCCCACATCCCTGACAATAACTGGATCCTGTAAAAACCCTGTAAAGAACGACCCAGCGTGTTTTTGTGATGGTATGGGTGCGTTCACTTATGCAGAGGAAGCGTATTCATCTGAAGTAGATGGGACAACTGCTTACGAGGACATTCATCACCATGTGGAGGTAACCAGGTGACCTCTGCTGTGTCCCACGCTGCTCTAAAACTCGCATCAAGAACATCACATAACTGTCAGAGCTAATCGATGTGTTTAATTCAGCCCGCTGATTGATGGGAAATGAACAAGTGTCCGTCAGCAGACTGTAACCGACACCATCTATCGACTGATCCCAGCGTACGTTAGCACACCGTTACATAAAACATGCTGTTGTCATTACATTGTGTTTGTAAGACTCTCCAGCAGGATAAATGGGCGAGAGACTGGGAGTACAGCATCCAAGTGATAAATACAACTTTCCTGTTGATATTTCTGTCTGATATTTGCTGCCTGTCAGACTGGTCTGTCAAGACAAGTGGCAAGATGGTTGCAGTGTGTTTATACTGATGAGGAAAGGTCAAGGAGAAAAGGTTAGCAAGCATCTAAGGCGTTCTGAGCTGTTCCCTGCAAGTATTCTGTGAAAATGTCATCTCCATAGTTTTATGAGTGAATTATCCTGATTAAAGCGATCAGTGATGTGAAAAGTTTCAGGGAGGAGAGGCTTCTCTTTATTCTTCTCTGTCATTGTGCTTGAAGCAGGAATTAGATTTTTCACCACTTTAGCTAATCACCTTTTCACTGTATAATTAATTCCTCATCTGTGTCTGCACTTATTTGAGGGGTACCTCAAGGTTCCATACTGGGCCCTGTTTTCTTTGTAATAAATACTTCCATTGAGGTGAGTTCATAAAAACACAATATTTTATTACTTTGTTTGCAGACGATCGACAGTTCTGTCTGCTGATACAAACTAACGTCTTCCACTTAGGCTCTGAAATGTCTAATAGTGTTACAGTTCAGAAATAGTAAAAACATGGGGAACGAGAAGCCAAAAACAAAACATGAACCAAAGTTACTAAGCAGGGATCTGAGGGTAGAAAAAAAGCAAAATCAGGGAGCATTGAAGCAAAAAGCTCCATGATCAATTCACACATTTGACTAAAAGCAATCTGAGATCAGCCCATCAGCAGTTTGATTAAAAACTCCAACAGTCTTCTTAGTATACTCAGAATTTCCTGATCAAGAGGAATATATTTTATAAAGACAAGAGGAAAAGGAAAGCCCAATATGACACAAAAATCTCATGTCTTTTCTAGTTGTTATCCTGCTGCTACAGAAAAGGCATTTGTGTGACTCTAACACTGCTGACCAGTTCTCAGAACCAATAATTCTCAGAACTTGTTCCACATTATTTTCAACATTCTCAGGGATTATTTTTGAAAATATGAATGTCTGTCATTCAGACACTGACATGACAGATGAGTGTAGAAATATTCAGTTTTCCTGTTTCTGCATCCAACATGCTGCACAAGGGGAGGGTCACCCAAGGGGAGGGTCACCCAAAGCCATAAAACCTTTTTTTGACAAGTGGCATACTTTTGTGGAACAACAGGAGCGGAGTCAAGCGGCTGACTCTACCCCCAAAGGGCTGACTCTGCCCCCCTAAGGGCTGATTCTACCCCCAGAGGGACTGCCATGAACACAGCTTTAAACACGTGTTTAAAAGGGGAGCTGTTGTTCTGTATTTCCAACAAAGTCAGATATTTCACTGAGCTCCTGGGTCAGCTTTTGAAGAGAGAGTAAAAAAAAAGACTATGTCTCGATTAAAGATTTTTCTCTGCAGTCGATGACTGGCTTTGTGTGTGTGTGTGTGTGCTTGTTTTGGCTGTGGTAGATCAAGACAGTGGGCCAGATTTCATTTCTATTTTCTTGTGTGGTAACGGATATGTAGTTGTGCTGCTGCAAAAATAAACAATACACTGAGGACAAGACACACACATGGACGAAACCAGGCCAAGGCAGATTATTCTATTCTCCCTCTAAAACAGGGATTAGTCAGCTGCTCCTCTAATAGGGAAACTGGCCTAAATCATGTCTGCAGCTTGCTCACACACAGACACACACATAGTTTTTGTGGAAAATTACAGAATGTCCCAGACTGATTTTTTTTGAATTTCAGTTGTTTTGTTGCTTCTGGAATATGTTTGATTGCTACAAGCTGTGATTGTTATTTTTCTGTTCTTTACAACACAATATAAATTCATCATCTTCCTCTCGTGGCTTTAAGTTGTTCTTCATGCAAACCTTTTTTCTGATTATTCCTGGAGTTTTACGTGCAGTACATGAACAATTACTCCCTGCATTCTGAGGCCAAATGCCTTTTTAAGCTGTTCCCTTCAACAGTTCTGTACAAATGCCATCTTCATAGTTTTATGAGTGAATTATCCTGATTAAAGAGCTCAACGATGAGAAAAGCTTCTGGGAAGAGAGGCTTCTGTAGTCTTCTCTGTGTCATTCTGCTTTAAGCAGGAAATAGTAGATTTTTTTCACCACCATTGCTAATTCTCTGCAAATGAAGCAAATGATTTGCTTGTCTTTATCAACAGACACTGTGCTCTGTCCTTTCCACTGCATAATCTATTCCTCATTTGTGCCTCCACTTAATTGTGGGGTACCTCAAGGTTCCATATTGGGCCCCATTTATCCACAGTTCTGTCTTCTTACACAAAGTAACGTCTCTGATCTGTTTAATAGATGCACAGTCATGTATTTAGGTAAACCTCCTAAAGCTGAACAAAAACCAAACAGAAATATTGTAACTTGAACAAACCAGTGATCCCATAGTAACTGGAGCCAAAAAGTGTCTCAAGATGTAACAGTTACATGTGAATTTAATAAGATTTGGTTGCAGAGATAAGTCGACACAATTTCTATTAGCCCAATTTGTTTTGATCATAAAGTCAGGTCGACTCACATCAAATTTATTTCTATAGCACATTTAAAAACTTCCAGTGTTGACCAAAGTGCTTTACAAACATCAAACAACGATAAAATGTATGCACATAATACATAACAAAGTAAATGAAATAATGAAACAGACGTCATCATTCAGCTCAAACTGAAGGCCAACGAGAAGAGATGAGTCTTGAGCATCGACTTGGGGTTTTCAAGCGTTTTAGCAGGTCTTCCTTGTAATGGTAGTCTGGTCCAGAGAACAGGACCAGTGACTGAAAAAGCTGGGTCA
>JBAMYA010057677.1:0-29248 GCA_037176975.1 Arrhamphus sclerolepis | reverse complement strand
GATCTTTTTATCAGAGGAGTTGATGAAAAGGAAAATATATGTGAAAAACCTTAAAAATAAAAAGTCTACAGATTGGGCTGGAATTGGTATGTGGCGAATAAAAAATATAACAGATTATGTACTTAAGCCTTTTACATACATTTGTAATATGTCCTTTCAAATAGATATATTTCCAAGTAAAATGAAAATAGTAAAAATCATACCATTATAAAAGTGGTGATAAACATCAATTCTCCAATTACAGACCTATCTCTCTTCTCTCTCAATTTTCCAAAAGTTTAGAAAAATTGTTTTTACAAAAACTTGATAATTTCATGGAAAAATATTCATTATAATCTGATTGTCAATATTGATTTAGAGCTAAAAAGTCAACTAGTAGAAGATACAGCAAATGCAATTGATAAAAAAAGAACATACCGTGGGAGCGTCTGTAGACTTCAAAAAAGTATTTGACACTATAGATCATGAATTACTTTTACATACATAAATTTGAGAAATATGGAATAATTACACATTCTGGAATAAAAAGTTACTTGAATCAAAGGCATCAATATGTTCAAATAAATAATGTGAATTCTGATTTACTAGAGGTTACCTGTGGAGTACCACAAGGGTCGATGCTGGGTCCTAAACTTTTTTTTTTTAAACTTTATATAAATGATATATGCAATGAATCTAAGTTGTTATCATTTACTTTATTTGCTGATGATACTACATTATACTGCTCTGGTAATAGTTTGGAGCAGGTTCTCAGTATAATGGAAGGAGAATTGCAAGTATTAAAAAAAATAAAGTATCACTAAATTATGGCAAAACAAAATTTGTAATATTTAGTGAAGTTGTAATATTATGATAAACCGTATTGAAATACGAATGTATGAAGTCATATTTTTGGGGGTGATTCTCAACTACAAATTCCATAGGAAGGTTCATACTGAAAATGTAAAAGCTAAAATGTCATAAACCATTGCAATATTGAATAAAATAAAATATTTTCTAAATAAGAAATCACTACATGTTATACAGTTGCTCAATACCTTCATACACGAAATATTGTGTGGAGATCTGGAGAAACTCGTATAAAACCAACACAAAACTCGGGGGTCATGCTCTGGGTTTTTAAAGCGCCTAGAGATGATTTGTCATAAATAGGAACTATATAAATGAATTAAATTGAATTTAAAACCTGTCTACATGCTCCAGAAGAAAGCTGTCCAAACTATAACCGCGCCTGATTATTTTCATCCGACCAATGGAATATTTCTTAAATTGCACACTTTAAAATCTGATGATTTAGTAGAGTTCAGAACAGCATTAACTATGTATGAAGCCTATAATAAACACCTGCAAAGGGGTATACAAAAGTGGTTCCAAATTAAATTATGAATTAAGTGAGAGGATTTATTTAAAAACTAAAGGTCAGGACGAATATTAAAAACAATTAGAGGGATTCTGGTGTAGAATAATTGTTGTGAGAAGTTAAAATTGTGTTTTTAACTCTTCAAATTTACAAAAATGTATAGAAATCATTTGTTAAACAAATACAATAAAGGTTGATAATGTTTTCTCTTATGAGTTTGTCTACAGATTTAGCTGGAATTCCTTGGAGATATGTTTTAGAAAAACATACAAGAACAATTCTGCGGCTTTGATTTTGATGATGCTTTATGTATAACAAAGTGTAGGTATAATAAACTTGTGCTTCTAACTACACTTTTTTTGGTCTGCACTTTGTGTTCTTGCCATTGATAGGAATTTAGATATTATTTATCAAATTCTGAACTGTTTTGTCCTGTGTTTTCTTTTTACTTGTGTGTCGAAAAGTTAAAAATGGCCATCCAGGTAGTCCATAGAAGTTAACACCTCGACAGGAGCATCTTCTGATGGGAAGGGTTGAAGAACATCGGCATGCAAGTTCACCGCAGTTATCCAAAGAAGTAGAAAACCAAACTTTAGTGACTATTTCCCGTGACACTATACAGCGTACACTGCAGAGGAATGGCATGCATGGATGCCGTCCACAAAAGAAGCCTAAAGTCCAGGCACAAAAAAGCCTGCCTACTGTTTGCCGGGGCCCATGCTGACAAAGATGAAGAAGACTACTGGGACTCTATGCTCTGGAGTGATGACAGCAAGACAGATGTTTTTGGAGGTGATGGCTTCAAAACTGCATGGTGTCGCAAAGGTGAGGACTGCATGGTGCCTGCAGTGAAACATGGTGGTGTCAGTGTCCTTATGTGGGGCTACATGAGTGCTGATGGTGTCAGGGAGCTGCATTTTATGATGGCATCATGAATTCACAGATTTATTGATCTATATTGAAAGAGAAGATGCTAGCATCACTCTGCCCTTGGGCTTCGTGCACTTCTCCAACATGACAATGATCCCAAACGCACATCTGAGGCCACTGATGGATTTCTGAAGAAGAACAGGGTGAAAATGACTCAGTGGCCAAGTATGTCTCCTGATCTGAACCCAGTCCAACACCTTTGGGGAATTCTGAGGAGACGAGTTGAGCATCACTGTCCATCCAGCGTCCCGTCACTAATAGAGGTTGTTGTTGAAGAATGGAAAAAGATTGACGTTGCAAAATGTCACCAACTTGTTCATTCCACACCTGGAAGACTTGGTGCTGTCATTAAAACTCATGGAAGTGATACAAAGTACTAGATGTAGTAGTTTTTGTTGTGGGGTTGTACTCATTTTTAAATGGCTGTAATTTGAGTAAAACTGAAAAAAATGTGTAATCTAAGTTATTGACCTTACTTTCACAGTTTGTAATTACTTTAGAATGATAATAAAAAACATAGTCAACATCTCTGAAAACAACACGTCATCATTTAAGTAAGTATTTTCTGATTTGTCGCTGTGTGGTGGAGGTTCTGAATTGTTTCTGACTGGTTGAATTGCTTTAAGCTTTGTGTGAGGGGCGGGGCTGCCCCATAAATGTACACAAATCCTGCTGCTGTTCATGCATGCAACAACAAGATACAATAACTTTGTCTTCTGTGACAAACGGAAACCCAGTCCTACACGAGCCAGAATCAGATCTGGACTATGGAAGTCACCAAGATTACATGCCAACATCTGGAGAATGTTCGTTTGCATCCTCACGACCAAATTCACATTTCTTTCAAGACATTATGGAAAAAAAAAATAGTATCTGATCACTCCTTCCTTGGTGTGCTGTCAAGAACCTTCACTCTTGAATTATACCCCGTGACTACATATATCTGGCTATATTGTCATTGGCTAGCCCTCTGAGGTCTGTGATCATGGTGGCGTGATTTGATCACATGAATTAAAAAAAAAAAAAAAGCGTAATATCACGGAAAAAAAACTATGTTACCCAGAGCGCCCCAGTCAATTTCTGTCAGCCTTCAAACTCCATCCTTGTTTTGGTTGATAAACCAAGTAGAACCATTTTACTTAATCTCAGTTTTACTTTTCATTGTTCATATTTGCAACTTGTATTAACATTTTAAACATTCGAAAATATTCATAAAGCATGTTTGTGTTTTTTATAGTGACAAATAGTAATCATTTTTGAAAATGAATTTTATGTTTTGTGTTTTTTTGGCCCATAATGTTGATATATTAGATCACAGTAGAGTAAATAATAGTCTGGTCATATAGATGAATTTGTGCTGGAAAAAAAGATACCAAACATGGGTAAACAATTCTTTATGCTGTATATAAAGGCAAAATCAAAAGTATGCAAAAATGGGCCAGTAACATGAAGGAAAGCTAGGCTGTCATGAACGTGAATGGCTCCTTTAGTCCAGGGTAGACTCTGACAAATCAATCCCAACCTTATGACATAGTTAGCTGAAGCTCTGAGTTCACTAGACTTGGATACACCATGTTTTTTTTGTTTTTTGTTTTGTTTTTTGCATAGAAATACAACAACACCTCATAAATCCCTTAATATGAACTCACTGTGACTTCAGGGTGAGAGTTCATCATTGCAACACTTGGACTAGATAATATTAACAATGCCATGCCCACTTTAAGGTATAGAGTTAGCACCATTGACATTTTAGCAATTGCTTTTACTTTTTTTTCTCAAATAAGGAAGCAGAGTAGTTGCAGGTATAATTCACATTGATGCATAAATGCTCAAAGATGCTGTTGTCACTGGTTATGTTGCATCAAAGTCATTCATACATGTTCCACTATTACCACTACTGCTCATTAACATCATTGGTAAACTCATCAATATTCAGACCGACTGTTGGGTTTGAAGTCAAAAACCACTTTCAAAGCAAACATTTTTACACGTTGCAACAGGAAACATCGCTGTAATAATGATGGCTGCATTCCACTTGAGTGAAGGTCCTTGTTCATGCCTGCTGGCTCATTTTTAAGGGTTAACCGCATCAACAGAGGGAACTTAATGACATTAATTAACCTGTGCTCTTCATGCTGTGGCTGACAGAATGCGACTGATGATGCTGGGTCACACAGTAGTTGGTAGCTGACCACTAAATATCATTTGAAGATACTGATCTGGGCATAAACCTCCAGATTGAACTGTTCGCTTATTTTGCCTGGCAGGCTCAGAGAACAATATGGTATTTATAGTGAATAACAAATATTTACTTTCATTTTGAGCTCACATACACGACTCTAATGTTATTTTTTATGGGGCCATGTCAAATGCTGGTTTGACAAAATCAGCCAAACATAAAGGCATGATACATCTAGACCAGATTTTTGCGGTAGGTCTCACTCTACTGTGTCTTCAGGACCAGATCTTCTGTTGTATAGTGACATACACACCAAAACACACACTTAAAAGATGATGACCAGAGATGATGATAATCCCAGAGTGGAGTCATTTGAGCTTGCAATTGCTGACTCTGCCTCAGTATCTACTCTGTGGCTCTGCTAGAATCGTTTATATTGTGGCTGGCAAAATTGCTGGGTGGTGGACACTGCTGAACCGTCAGTTACGAAAGTGTCTGGTCTAAAATTTGTTTGGTCACCGGTTTCAGTGTGACTGCTGCTTTTAAATGGGCTGCGGGTGTGAAGAGACCTAGCAGGTTAGTGAGAGTTTATCACAGTCTTCTCACTCACTTGTCATCCTCCCTAATATTTTTTGGTTCAACCTAGTCACTTTTGCTCCAGTGTACGCTCCGTTGTTGTTGTTTTCTTCGCCTCTCCATAGCTTTCTTACAGCAACCTAATTTGAATTCTTTCAGTGTTGCCACAATTTGCATGAGAAGCACCTCAGAATGGGCCCATTTCCCGTTTTCCTCCTTTTGTCTCAGTATTCTTTTATTCCAAATTCTTCACCCTTCTCCTCCCTCACTTTGTGCTGCACATTATATAAGGGAGCTGCACAGCCCTGACCAAGCTGGTCACAGTTTTTTGGCACAGATACATAAGTCTCCCTCCCTTTCCTGGAGGCATGAGAACACACAAACAATAATAAATTTCTGTTGAAAGTTGCAACAAAGTTGGAAGACAAATGAAGAAAATGTGATAGTTATGAGTCATATTGCGGCACAAAGAGACGTCACTCTCATTGAGCTTGCTTCTAGAAAAGGGTAAAAGGTCCTCTGTAAACACTGAGACAATGAGGCCACTGAGGCATTTATCCACTCCGCCAGGCTTTTCTTTAGCTTGGAGCAACAGCTTTGGGTCATTTGGCCACTCTCAAGACACAGTATCTATATTTACCTGCATTCAACTCCACAACAGGCTCTTAAGTTGAAAGTTAGGTAACAATTACCGCGAAGCTGCGCCATGGCAACAAAAGATTATGAGCTTAGCCTGCACCTAAACTAATAGGAGCGCTTTGCGCAGACAGTGCAGTGTGTTTGTGCAGCTGCACTGTCCACAGGGGGCGCTCTAACCTTTGACCCTGTCTGCTCAGAATAATCCTGTTAGAGCTGGCTGTCTTGACTGCATGGGCACAGCAGGAGGTGAGTAATGGACAGAGATTCTAAAGAGTGATTGAGTGAACTTCCTCAAGTGGATAATCAGAGTTAGAGAATGGTGCAGTTAGTGGAAAGGTTTTATTAATAGCTGCCAGTGTTTGTTTTTACACTAACATTTGCTCACAAGGACAAATGTGGAATACAGTGTGCATCCATAACTTGCAATTGCTAATAACGCTTAAAAAAAGAAGACAACCTAAACATAAACCACAACTATTTAGTTTCTAAATCCCTTGTAGCTTTGTGCAGATTCTGCATACTGAAAATCTGTTCTATAATTTGGAAATGATATCAAATGTACAATGATAATACCACATAGATGTCAAGCTATTTCTTTTTCCATGCACTTTGTTGCTGTAGTCATAACTCTAGATGATACATGACATAAGTAGGGCTTTCATCAACACAAATCATCTTTCAATTAATTTCTTTTTTTTTGTTCTCTCCCAAGTATCTTGTTTTTCATGTTTTGACTCATAGTCTTAAATCACAGCTGCTAATCTGACATACACATCTTCATACTGTGGAGGCGGAGTACTCAGAGGAAACCCACGCAAGCACAGGGAGACCGTGTAGATTCCCACCCTGCCGGGATTCGAACCCGGGAACCTTCTTGCAGTGTGATCACCAGTGATCACCACGTGCATTCATCATTGCATAAGTTGACTAACTGACATAAGATGTAAACGTAACACCAGCCTGTGATATAACACAAGCAATTTTGCGGTAACTTTTTTTGATCTCAATCTCTGCTTTGCCTTTGGGTTTTGTTGCCGTGCCAACATGCCTCACCGCCTCCCTGCCTGTAAGCAGGATGTTCCTTCCATGCACAAAAATGCAACCATTCTTGTCTGTTAGTTCACAGAATGCCGCAACATCTGCAGAATAATAAGTTTATACTGATATATATTTATTTGATTGATAAGTTAAAAGTGTTGCTGAAATGTATTCATTTGATCTATAAGTTCTGTATCAAACTGCCAATCAAAGAACACGATAACAGTTTTATTGATACAGACAAGGACATTTCTCACTTCTCAAAAATAATCTTGGACCATTCGAACTGTCGTTGTTTGCTGCTTTATGGATGCCCCATCTAACTGAAATAATTTAGTTTTGATTGTCAGACTAAACTGAACTTGAGCCGACTTAAAATGCCGTCGATGATGCACACCATCGAGCATGCTGGTGAAAGAGAGCCAAACCAAATTTCTTTCAATTTGTCCACAGCTTTTATTGCGCAGTCATATTCACCCAAATAAACAGTGTCTGTCTTCAGAGAAAATATGATTATTTACAGAAAAAGTTTGATCCTTTCACTTCCTATGAGGAAATGATTTCTTAATTTAGCAAAACCTCAGCAGAAAAATATCAAGCATACAGGAAAAGTCCCATTAACAAAAAAAAGCAAACCTTTGATGATTTGAATAAGTAAAAAAAAAAAAAAAAAAATCAATAAAAGACACAAGTGTCAAAGAGTGTCAAAATAAAATCACAGCCAGCTTCTTTGCAGAGGCGTATCTCTCTGGATGTGAGCTGGTTAAAGCAGGTTTCAGCAGGTTTACTTTCTTCATGTTCACAGTCCACTTTCATCCTGCAACAGCACAGAAGTCACATGTTTATTTAAGTTTGCAGATGAGCCACCAAGTTGTTAATAAATGTAAGCAACATGTTAATATGTACACCTTCACCCATGAAGACATGGTCTGCTTTTCCTGAGCACGTCTGATGACATATGATGTTTTTTAGACTTTGTCAGTTAATGTTGAAAGGTACCTGTCATTATACTTTACGTTCAGCCATGTGCTAAAACAAAGATTAATCATCAGCCTGAGCAGTCAAAAAGCACAAGTAAACATTTTCAGACTTTTCCTTTTTATTTATATTTTTAACCAAGCTGTTAGCTTACTCATTTGATCTTTTACAGAAATAAATATGAGGCAGCACCTCCTATTTTCCTAAGAACTCCTTTCACTCAAATTGGGAATTCGCAGAAAGGAAGAAAAGAATAGTTTGATATGTTGAGATATGCACACTTATGATCTATATTTGTTGTGGTGTATTAGGGTTTAAATTTTAATTTATCTTGATTACGTCAATTTTCAAAGCATGTTTTAAAGTGACTTTTAGGATTTTAATTTGAAAGTCATTGCTATTCTACAAACAGAGTGGACAAAATTGGTGAGAAGAAAAATTTAATTAAAGATTTATTTCTTATCTAATATCTCTTTAATGCTTTGAGTTACATTACATTAGAAATAATATGCAGTGTTACTATTCTGTAACAGCACTATATGTAGTACTGTGTACATGTTGGTATATTGTGTATTTCAATGCTTTTTTTTTGCCAAGATGAGTTTTTCTACTTATATAGATCTGTAGTATGTTTATTTTATTTTATTTTATTTTTTTAATTGACATGGCTAAAGTTGGCTTGACTCAAGTACAACCCCAACAGTTCAAGAATGGCATCACACGAGCGGCAGCCTGATGTCACATTGGTCCCATTTTTGGTGCTTCTAAAAAACAAACAAAAAAAAAAAGCAAAAACAAGAAAACCCCAAAACAAATCCTATTAGAATGGAGATTTGTTACCTGAACACAATAGTTGTTGGTATTTAGGTGATTTTAATGAAACAATGGCATGACTGTCAGCTTTGTTTAGTCTGAGGTTCACTGTCTTGAGAAAATCTGGATTCCTCACCTTCCTTCAATCCAGATACTGAATAATTGCAAGTTTATTTAGAATATCTAATAGCCGATAAATATCCTCCATAGTCTAGTTAAGCAACTCCACTACTTTGCATACATTTCTTTCTTTACTTGTTATGGTGAATGTGAGATCAGTAGCAGATAAAATGGATGAACCTGGAGCACTTATGAGGACAGGAATTTTCGGAAAGAAGCATTATATGTTTGACCAAGTGGTGGCGGCAGGGACACTTTCTGGATTCCAGCACCTCTCCGATGGTCATTCCTGTTGCTGCTCGTTCCCTTTCCACATCAGCTTCTCCAATCTACAGATCATCAGTCTCGACTACAACTCCCAGGATCCCTCTGTGTACACCACCATGAACTGCACCTGTGTCCTAATTACCCTCATGTGTTGCACCTGTCCCCTGTCCCCTGTCTATTTATACCCAGTTTCACCACCACCTCCTTGTGTAGTCTGGTTCATGCATGTTACCACATGTTTTCGGGTCTGCACCATAGAGCCCTTTCAATATGTATAGTCAGTAAGTACTTTGGACTGTGTCTAGTCAGTAAACTTATTATTAAACTCTCTGAGACTAACGTCTGCGCTTGTGTCCGCCTGCTGTCTTTCAGAGCCTCACAATGATTTCTGAGAGTAAAGGTTGGATGGATTATTGCTTATTAACAACATCCCGGACATGTTACTGAGAAGGAGCATCTATACACCCCAGATATTGTCGGTTGGGATTTTCTGTGTGATGACTACCAAGACTTTTCACCTGTATGATAGAAATGATTGAAAATAATTTGCTTAGTTGTTGCAAGATTATAAAAACAAAAACTCCACATGCATTCATGGTGTTCTCCAGAGATGCATCTGTCTTTGCTAAACTTTCAACTTCCTGTCTGATTTTCATTAAGGTCATTTTCATTTAGCAAACTATTATTCAATTAAACCATTCAATTTAAAACTCAATTTCACCTGATGTGCCTGGATGTAGCAATAGAAAACTAAATAGCTGGACCTAACTGGAAATGTCATTAACCTTTCACAATAAAGAACTAATATAGCACCTTTGAATGAAGAGTAAATTTAAAAAAAAAGTGCATCTACTGGCTCATGCAGATTTGTGCTTATTGATAAAGTAAGTGAAGTAAGTTTTGCCTAGAGTTTAAAAAAGAATTATCATGACCACTTCATATGGCATATTTAATAATATACGACATTTTCTCAGTTTAATTTGGACAAAAATAGTAGTTTATGCCTACGTATTGTGTCCCTAAATGTCGAGCCAAGCCTCTGAATGAGAACTGTTTACAGGCCATTTTCCTGTTCAGTGGCGCAGCTGTTGATGCAATCCTATAATGGTCATTTTACTTACTTCCTTGCACACATCATCAGCACTGGGAAAAAAAACCAAACTTTTTTTTCTCCACTTTCCTCTTTCCCATCAGCTTTAAATCTGATAGGAATTCAGAAATGCAATCAGAACATCTCAAAACAAACACAGTGGCTTGGCTCACTCCCAGTGAAACAATAAACCATTACAGTGTACGTTCTTTCTTTGGTGGTGTGGTCCCGTTTCATTGTTTCTTTACCACCATTTATTATGACTTTCATGACCTCTCAGAGTCAGAAAAAAACTAAAACTTACATCTTTGCTCTCCCGACAGTCCCCACAGATACATCCCACGCAGCCGTTGATCACCTGGATGGCACAGAGCACCATCTGCAGCAAGCTGGTGAACAGGAGTATGAAGAACAGCACGATATGCCACATCACCGCATTTTCCGGGAACACGCAGGCTGACCACAAAGTCTCGTTCGAAATGTAGCCGCCGCTCCTGCGAGGAAGCAGAGCGGGGAGGTACATTGTAAACTCAGTGAAGGTCAGACACACTGACAGAATTCATGAAAATGTGTGTGAAGCAGCCCGAGTTTAATTGAGTTTGGGGGAAAGTTTCATGAAGGAGGTAAACGGAGCAAGTCTGGAGCACATAGAAAATATAATTAATAGGAACTAGGAAAGCTCTTAATGAATAAAAGTAGCATTCTCTCTTTTAAACTAATTACTGATTGGAATAGTTTGTCATTTTCTTGAGATAAAGTTAATGCTACCCTCTTGTCAAATTCTTTTGCGGGGAAAGAACAATTCAAGAATGAAAACAGTCCAACAGTCAAGACTTCCAGCAAAAACCTTGAGTTTGCCATTTGGTTTTTGACATTGTGGGTTTTTGGAGTTAGAAATGACACGCAAACCTTCAAGTCTGAGTTGTAGTAAAACTTCTTTAGTGCAAACAAACAAACAAAAAACATTGAGGCAGATTTTTAGAAGTGATGAAGTGATGCAATATCAGGACGAGCTTTAAGATGGTTGAAAATGATCCTTAAACAAGCCCAAAGTCCAATATTTTCCATTCTGATAACACTGATGGAATGTTTTATTGGAGATACTTAGAAATTTCATTAATGATTATGTTTTATGAATGAGTAATGAATCATAAAATGTTTTTTTTTTAATTCTATGCTTTCAAACATTTTTATACATATCTTAGACAAAAGATGATGTTATATAAATTGGGCAAATTTATAATTTCATGTGGATTCCACATGTAGCTTTCATTTTATTTTATTTTTTTCTAGTCTTAAAAATCAGTTAAAATCAGATATTCTATTACAGTTTGATTTAAATGGCTAAGTCAGAAATACATGAAGGTTTTATCTATTTGTCAAAAACAGTAATCACATTTTCTTTTGATTCTGAAGTTTTTACTTTTTTTTTTTGTACATTGTCAGTTTCTTGTTATGGGGAAATGTTTAACCCTCTCCTCTTTACTACATTCCTCAGTTTAATGGTCATTTGAGGGTCAGCTGCTGAATAAAGGCTACTTCAAACTTTCCAAAGTTGGACAAACAGTCTGTAGTGAAGAAAAATACATTTGACTGATTTTTCCCTCTTCGTATCCATATAAGTGAACTGATCAGATGGGGGTTCACACCAGCAGAAAGTGGACTAATGCTGGAGGGGGATCCAAACGTCTGAGTACTTATAAAATGTTACAAAACTCATTGCAGGTTTTCAGTTTGGATCATGTTTCAGCTGAATATTTAAGTTGTGAAGGAGGTGATAGTAGAATTCAAAGTTCACTGCATGTCTGTTTGACTTTTTTATTGTCACTCTAGATACACACCAGTGCACGTTTGAACAAAATTACATTGCAACGGCTTATAGAAGATTAAGAGAGACCCCACCGTATCATCACAGGTTGAGATCTGGACTTTGAGCCATTGCAACATTGTGATTCTTGCTGCTGCGCTTGATATGATAGTTATGCTGCATGACACATATCAGGCCAAGCTCTGTGACAGACAGCTCACATTTGGATCTACAATATTTTGGTAAACTGAAGAATTCATGGTGGGTTTAATAAGTAGCTGATGGGGAATTCAAATTTAGGCTGAGTTCTTTAGCTGGTCTGTTAGACTATATTATAAATGGAGCATAACAAATTGGGTTTAAATGGAATGTAATTGGGTTATAATTGGACTACATTGAACTTGTTTCTGTGTAAATTGTCCTCAGATGAGTTTTGTTGCATGTTAGGCTATTTGGTGATTCAAAAATGACCACATGGGTGTGTTTGGTCTGTTTGTGGCCCTGCAATGAGCTGGCACTGTAAGGACAGGCTCCAGCAGACCCCTGTGACCCCGACTGGGCAGAAGCGGGTAGAGATAGCAAGTGGATGGGTGTATTGAAGCAGCAAAATAAGCTCAAATCATCATCTTTCCACTGATGTGAACAGTTGATATGGTGTGTTTGTGCAGATCTTCTGTGCTTGGTCTGTTCTGTTCAGAAAACAGGTGTTAAATGCATAAAATGCAACTTTGAAAAAGCCTAAACCAGGTCTGAATTCTAGCTCTGGGTTCTTTTGCAGTTTTCTAGAGCGTTGCACAGCCTGGTTCTTGTGTGAACTTGCTGAGATGTCCAGTCCTGGGAAGACTGCAAACTCAATATTTAAGTCTTATGGATAAACACTGCTAACGAATAGAGAACTAATTCTTTTAAAATGTCCCTCTAACACTTCCCAAATTGTTGGGCAGCAAAAAATTGCTTCTTTGAGATGTCTCTTATGCTTGTCAATTGTCTTAACAAACAATACATGACATCTGAACAACTCCAGCAGCTAGTTTCCATGGATTCTGTCTGCATTTTGGCTGACAATGATAAAATTTTACAACCTTTAGGGGTATACTTTCTTTTTCACATGGCTATATATATATATAATAGGCCTCGTGATCTGACTGAAATACTTTATTTGTTTTTTTGCCCTCATGCTGAAAACAGGAACAGAAACAAAGAAAGAATAAACAGAGGTTTAGCTGAAGGAACCACAGGAAGACGCTGAATTTTAATGTCCTGCCATGTGCTGTGAACTCAAACTAGGTTTCCTACCAAGAGAAAAACAAATACATAAATGCACAGGTTCCCTCCCTGTGAAAATTGGTGCTCTTTAAACACCTGTCATCATGCTTACATATTAACAACAGGCTCATATTTATTAAAGGTTGTTTAAATTGCCTGATTGCGTTCTGTTGGGTGTTTCATTTTCACTAAGTGACAGTGACAGTCACATTTTAACTTTCTAAGACATCCTGCAATGTGACCCCAAGACATTTCAGGCCTCATGTAGATACAACAAACAAATAAACAAGATTTTATGTGATCTTTAAAGTTAAAGCAGTACAGTAAAATGATACAAAAGCATCTGCTTAATCTCTTGTAATTCTTATTCTGATCATCTCTCCAACTGAATACACAAAATGAGGAAAAACAGCTATCTTAGTGTGCCATCTGCTGGAGTGTATAAATACGACTTTTTCATGAAGAACTGAAACTATTCCCCACTGTGAACAGTGTAGACAGTACAATTAAAAAGTGATGATGGGAGAAAAACTCACGTTTCTAAGTCCTCAAATGGATATCCCCAGGTGTCATCAGCCAACTGGCACTTTGGTCCAATAGCTAAACCAGCTGAGGATATGCTGGTGCAGTAAATTGCTCCAATAAGACCAAAGGCAGAAGAGAAGACAGAGTTCAGCATCTGAAACAGAGATGGGATTAAGAGTTCTTCTACGCTGATTTCTCTCTTTTTTTTTCTTTTTTTTAAATAAGAATTTCTGTCCTCATTTGCCTGTGCTTTCATATTTATATAGTTGCCACACTTTCATACCTATGGCCTATAGATATGTAATGGCAAAAACTATAAACTGTCTCTAAGGTCAAGAACATTTCAGCATAAAGAAATTACAATTATTCAAGACACAGAGTTATGCAGAAAAAGGAGATGCTAACTTTTATTATCTTGCATCACCTTTGTGAGCAGGTTACTGGTGAGTCCATGAATTTTGACATCATAAACTCTCTCACAAATGAATAATGACATGTTTTACAATCTTTTTAGGTGTATTTATTCTTTTAGCAGAAATTTAACAATTGTCCAACATGCACTTTAACACAAACCTCTTGTTAAACTTTATAAGTGGAGCAACTCCCTGACGTCTATCTAAGTGGCTGAAAGGCAAACTGAGCAACCAAACCTACGCACATACAGTGTATATATATATATATATATATTTAAAAAAGGGTTTTTGAACAATTTCATATCAGAATGACAACCATGTTGTTATTTTTTTACCATTCAAACATAATATCTACACGATTCTATAACCAAACTATTGTTCCTGATAATTAAAGAGAAGTGGTGAAAAGGATTTCCCCGAGAACTGTACTTCTGCATAACATATTAAACAAACTGAACAGAATTCTTTAACTGCACGCGTTCAATGATTTTTCCATCTTACTTGCCTTTGACTTTTACCACTCATTATCAGTCCATTCCTGACAATGTCATGCTTTCAAATGACTTGACTCACCCTGCAACGGTTGCCGCAGCAACCCTGTCCACAGCAACCCTTGCCCCCCGCCCTGATAGCAGAGCAGCTCGGGCACAGCATCTGAAACATGGCAAAGACAGTGCATCACCTTACTTCTCAATCACAACTTGATATCTGTGATAAAATGTCAAATTTATTGTCTTTCAAATGAGATTTATGCAGCCTCTAACTTTATTTTGAATGTCAATGCTTTTGAATTCATGAATGAATGGACATACTTTCATTTCTGCATCGATATAAAGCACATTTGCACAATGTGAGTGCTTGTAGTTGTTGTTCCATATTTCAAAGGTCCAAAAACTGGAATTATCTGTGGATAATAAAAGCACTGGAGAGGCTTAATATTTATTTTTTAGGGTCAAGCACTTGGTAGTCAATTTAGAGTTAAACTGATGTCGAGAAGTTTGATATTCGGTTATGACGGTTAAGGGGCAGGGTAAGGTGCTTGTGAGTATTTATAACTTCTCCATCTCATTTTATTCTGTTGCTCCCAAATGAGATTTGACGTCCATCAAGTTAGAAGAAGAAAGGAAGGATGAGTCTTTTTTTCTTCTTCTTTATCTTTTTCTCAAACTTAAACGTCACCACGATTAAAAATAAATGCTTCAATAAGATTCAAAGGTCACTCCAGTTCCTTTGTTGGAATAATGAATAATTAATGATGCATCTATTTTATGAAATGTCATGTTAATGTTAATGGAAGCTCACAAAATCGAGTCTGTGTGTGTCTTTCTCCCTGTAATGTACAATAAATTAGACATTAAGCCATTCTAGTAAAATGCCAATGCATTAGCATTTAAGTTGAACAGACTGTATACAAAAAAGCTCTTAAAAGTAACATGTAGATAGAAAGATAGAGTTGTTTTTTGACACAAATTTTATCATGAAGCATTCATGCAATTTTCTGAATCCGAATTAATATAACAAAATAAGAATATTTTACTCAAGTCATTTAGCCTGGTAGATTTTTTTATTATTATTGCTATCACTGTCAAGAATATTTACAAACCCATTTGTTATATCGTTTTGAAATAATGGTCTGAATTACTGCGTCAAAGATTCGCGTACTTATGGCTCATGTGTGGGTAACTATTTGTGTGGACTACAAAGTTTCTCCCTTTTTTGTGAGTCTTGGCTTTGTATGTCAACAGACAGAAGCCACGTCGGGTTTGATAACTGACACTTCATGTGAAGAATCAAATAATTAGAGTCCAACAAAGTCCAAACCCAGAAAGGGCAATGCTGCCATATAAATCTCCATAAAAACAGGCAATTTCATTTTACGAGTTTATACAAGGAAAAGTTACTGGCTGAAAAACCCAAACAAACAGTAAATCATCCAACCATAACAAGGTACTCACAAAGAGGCCTCCTCCAATGAGTCCCCCCATGAGCCAGGCCTGGAGGGAGATCTGGTCACTGTCCAGTGTGTTTCCATTGGGGAAGAACAGCAGAAGGTTGGCGATCATGCAGATGAAAGCTGTAGGCAGGAGGATCAGGCCCACCAGGCGGGCACACTTTCCAGTACAACACATGCTTTCAGCTTTTGTCTTGAACCTGGCTTCTTCCTTTTTGCTCTCTTTGCTCTCTGAGAGTCAAAAGGACGTCAGGAAAAACACCCGTGAAGCCAATAAAAAGGCTGGTGAATGACAGTGAGGAGCTCACCGCTGACGCTCGAAAGTCAAACACAACCAGTGACAGTTAGAGCAGGAAGGAGAGAGGGAACAAAGGCCAAACCCTGGTACGGCTGCCTGTAATCAGATTTTTCAACTTGTGCGTCACCCCATGGATCCCAGATATGAGTGAAAAATGGGATTTTATGTTTTGTCTTTTACGTTAGAACAAACAGGAAACTAAAACTATAGCTCAAATGAAACAGAGAGGATAGAACTGTTTATGTGTGGTATACTTCTATGTGTTTAAAAAGCTCTGTCTTTGCATTTTAGTGCCCTTTGATACCTGATGAAGGTTTTTATCAGTTCTCCGCTTGCTTTATTTATGGCTTATTGCAAACACATAAGAGGGCTTGGCGTATTCTTATTAAGAGTTTGTCTTGAACACAAAGAAGCAAGTTATTTCACTGAACTCCTCAGTGTATTTGATGTTTGTTACTATGGGAGAAAACAGTTTGATCTTGATTATATTATCATGTTGTACACACACATATGAATGCAGCATTCTGCCGAGACTGAGGGGTAAAGGGGAAGAAAGACTTTGTGGACAAACATCTGGAAATAACAGCTGTGGTTTAGTCTGGTCTGGTGGAGAACGTTGTTCAACAAGAAGATTAGCTGATCACAGCATCCACAGGCTAAATCCTAACCCCCTAAATTGTACTTCGTTTCAACGGTTGTTGTGTTTCGCAATGGTGAGGACCCAAATGCAGGAGATCAGGGGGAAACAGATACCATCACATAGTCCCTTTATTGCATCAAAGCAATGAACCTCCAAAAGGAAGAGCTGAACAGCAAAACCCAGAACCACACAAGATGGAACTGGAACCTGGACACGACCAGATTACACCATACAGACCAGTCAGGAGGAAGAGAAAGACAAGACAGAGGCAAGATGGGGATCCGAAAAGTCAAACAAGACAGAGCTTCAAAGTAAAACAGGAAGTAAAGCAACATAAAAGAACTGAAAACCAGAGGGGAAAGACAAGAACCAAGAAACCCCCCAAAAACACAACATTATACCCCAAACCCAACATCATACATGCGGCACTGGTTGAGGAGACACACAGCAGCAGTTGAGTGTTTTATTTGTTTTATCTCTGCTTTTAGTGTTTTATTTAGTTCTTCATCATAAATTAAATTGAAGATACAATTTGGAATGAACTGTTTTTTCTGTATTCATTAACTTTAAATGTGATCTGATCCTGATCTCAGAGTTCACACAAACAATTATAATATCGTAAACATAGCTATTAAACATTACCAGTGCTGGAAGAAAAGATTAAGTGAACACTCGGAATGAACAGCCGATTGAAACAGCTGTACACTAAAATAAGCAATTATATATAAATTACCCAAAAATACTAGTGTAAAACTGCACCATAAAAGAAATAAAATACAATTTAAAAAATATGAATATACAAGCACATAGACACATTAAGTGCTCAAGATGGAGAAAAAGCAAGTGTGAGGAGGCGTGTTTTTAATGATTTAAAATGATTGGTGCTGTGAGCAGAGTTTGGGAGCAGCAACAGAAAAAGCTCCATCACCTCTGTACCTCCAGTTTAGATCTGGGAACTGACAAGAGCAGCTGGTTGCTTGATGTCACTGCTCTGACAGGACTGGGAAAGTTTAAAACCTCTAACAAGTAAGGAGGTGCTTGAACTGGATCCTGAACTGGACAGGAAAGCCAGTGAAGAGAAGCCAGCACTGGTGTGATGTGCTCACATCGTTTGCTCCCTGTCAGAAGGGGAGCTGCTACGTTCTGAACAGTTTGCAAACGATGGAGCAGCGACTGATCAGCTCCAAAGTAGAGAGAGTTACAATAGTCCAATCGGCAGGTGATAAAAGCGTGAATAACTCTCTAGACATGATTTAATGTTACTTAAAAGCCATAAAAAACTAGATTTAATAACGGAGCATATTTGCTTATCAAACTTAAAACCAGAATCAAAAATACAAAACTGGTTCAGCTCAAAAACAGTCCTTTCAGGTCACTCGGTGGCATCGACATGGGATTATGTCAGATTTGGATTTAGTTTGGTGTTTCTGTCAGGTTCTGGGGTTGGTTTATTGTTTCGTTAGGATCCAGGTTTTGTTTAGCGTTCTTGAGTCTTGTCTACTCCTGTTTCTGTTTTTTGTTTTAGTTCCCATCTTGATTTGGTTTTTGACTGTTCTGTTTGATTTTGGAGTTTCATTGCCTTTATAATAAAATAACTTTTCGTTGGATTACTCCTGCCTCTGAAGCCATTCTGTGGTGGATTTAAATAAAATAAATTATTTATTCTTGAGGTAATAATTTGCCAGCTAACGTTTCTGCTAAGCTTTATTTGCAGGACAGCAACCCAGACATGACTGTGTAAATTTGGGATTCAGACCTGCACGATATACAGAAAATGTGTCAGACCAACATCAGCTTAGGACATTTCAGTCACACAAAAAGAAAGTTCAGATGGAACTAAACAGCTGTTAGACAGATGTTAATTTAGAGGCTAGTTCACATGAATAGTGTTGTTTCTGAGTGCAGTTTTCTATTTTTTTTTTTTATTTGTGTAATAAACTATGTAATAAAGCCAATAATGCATTTCTTTTTTCTTTTTTTTTTAAAGTCTGCATAGATAATTTACTGTCAATTGCAGCCTAAAGGGGGCTCAAACCAGTGCCTTGTTTGAGCTGGTCCCAAGCCCGAATAAATGCAGATGGTTGCAGCAGAAAGGGCGTCCAACATAAAACCTATAGCAAACTAATGCATGCAAATCCCAAGATCCGTGGAGCCCATACCTGATCAGTTGGTTTAACAACGGGTCAACGGGATAACAACAACCGTCACTGTTGACGTACAAGGTGCTGGTGGAAACTTGGCTACTGTTGGTCAAGGAAGGTGTGTCCATGTGTGGCTGAGAGTAGCTGTAGAGACTCAGAAACCTCTGTCCCCCTTTCTTTTTTTCCTCATGATGGGAACAGATAAAAGACCTCTGCCCAAGGAGCACAAGGTTTTAAAAGATCAGATATACAAGAAGGTTGGAGACCACTGAGTGTTTTAAAAGTGATCAATATAGCAGCCAGTGTAAGGATGCTGAAATGTGTAATATGATCAACTTTTCTTATTCTGGTAAAAGTCCTGCAAGCAGAGATCTGAACTGTCTGTCCTGGGAATTTTTGATTTAGACAAGTAAAAGGGCTGTTAGAATAATCCATCTTATATGTAATAAAAACATCACCTCCGTGTCTTTAAAAGTTAAAAAGATATGATCTTTGAGATGTTTCTAAGATGATAAAAACCATGACTGTGTGAGTTTTATCGCATGATGTTCAAAGTTCAGCCTATTGTTACATCAGTTTCTGATGATCCTCGCCACAGGCGTCATGTAATCTACTAAGGATGGCAGCAGATGGCAAGATTTCCATTGCCATCTGCTGGGATCCAGTTAAAAGAACTTCACACTTTGACACCCAGTTTTTAACATCTAATAACCAGTCATGTAAGGCGCTCGGCTTGCCGGTGTCAGTGGCTTTCACAGGTAAGTATAGCTGTGTGTCGTCAGCATAGAAATGAAACATCGTGTTTTTGAATTATGTGGTCCAGGGGAAGCATGTACGAAGAAAATATAACTGGCCCTGATAAATAAAAAGACCTGACATTCCACAGTGTTTAAGGAAGTCAAAAAGATCATGAAAAGCAGCTTTGGTCAAATCAGACTGTTGGAGGGCTGGGTCATTTGTTCCCACATGAACAATTATTCTGTTGATGAACGATGGAAGTGATGGGAGCAAATTCTGGAGTTTAGTGAGTCGGCTGCTGGCATTCCTGGGAAACAGTGAGCGACTGCGTTAAAGTAACATACATCCTGGATTATGGAGTGTCCAACAATCAAAGTTGTAGGTGAGAGAAGCAGGCGAGGGGTCTTAGACTGTCCACCGACAGCAGCTGTGTCTGCAGTGGGATGTGGCCATCGTTCAACACAGCCATGTTGGACACGTCAGGTGGGGAGCACAATAGTGGTGCTCATGAGGTTATTCATTTTCCACACAGGGGCAGGGTGGGTTGGATAGCTTTTTCCCTTAATACAATAAATGAAATCATCATTTAAAAATTGTATTTTGTTAATAGGCTACTCAGGTTATCTTCGCCTGATCATTAAAATTCCAGAAAAAAAACAAACAAGGAAATCTGTGAGAAAGCAGTACAAGGGACAGATGATACATTGATCATTAAAGAATTGTTTTAATTCATGCAAACTTGACAGAGACCAAAATAACCCTCAGGTACTGAATTACATTAGTGACACAGCATATTTACTGTTTCATTGCTAATTTATTATCATAATTAGACCTTATTTAACCATGTTACTCCCATTGAGATCAAAGATCTCTTTTACAGGCACGACCTGTGTCACACACAAAATCACTCCAATGGGCAATTTAGAGTCAACAATTAACTTGACATGCATGTTTTTTGGACCGTGGGAGGAAAACGGAGTGCCCAGAGAAAACCCACACAAGCACGAGGAGAATATTTTTGCAGATCATTCTTCTCTATTTACATTAACGTGTCTGATGTTTGATAGAAAGTTTTTCTCCCACTTTGGCATGAATCTTGCACTGGGGAATCCTTGTTCTAGTGACCTTCAAGGTACAGAATGATGAAGCTTTTCCCAACTCGGGATTCAAAGCCTGAGACCTCCTGAGTCTTTTGCTTTACTGAGCAACCTGGGATTTCTGTATTCCTTGTTGTGAATGTAACCCTTCTGCTGTTTTGCTTTGTCTGTACTGTCTCTTGGTCAGGTCATCGCTGTAAATGAGAATTGATTTTCAAATTAATTATCTGGTTAAGTAAATGTATGACAATAAATGATAATAATAAATATTTCACACACTACTTCTTAAGTAATTAATTGCACATTGTAGATAGTCATGCATTGCTGTACACTTCATTTGAAAAACAATTAAGTTTTTCAATGAAGTTCTGTTACAGAAAACTGTAGAATTCACAGGGATTTTAAGCCTTCTTCTTTGCATGAACTTAAATTGTTTTAATTTACTTTCACTTTCTTTGGTATTCGTGTCATCAGAACGTGACATGATATGACATTTCACTGAGAGCTAGCCTTCTTAAACAGGTTCAACAAGTTAAACTCAAACCAAAAGCAAAACTTGCAAAAACACTTGACCACAGAATTCCCCTCTTGACTTTGCAAGCAATGTTTACGGATTCACTTCTAGGAAACAACGCTGCAATAGTGGAAGGACATCTTTTCAGGAGGAATGGCAGGTAAATGAATATAATATTCTGGTATTTTGCTGTATGTAGCATGTTTGATCAAAGTAAACTATTGTTTTAAGAAAAAAACTGGTAGTTTGTTTTCATTTCGGTTTCAGATTGAAACCACCCTGGTGGCAGCCTGTTGCAGTAGTCATCTTCATGTTATGACTTTCTCTGTATAATTTTGAGCTTTTCTACTGAGCATCTTTCCCAAATAAACAGATTTTTAAAAAGCATTTTCTATGCTAGTTTGGATGCTGTGTTGCTTAAAGAATTTTTGCTGCGTATTTTGGCACTTTTCATCATTTACAACAAGTAACTAAGGCAGCATGAAAGCCGTTTTATGGAAGCATCTGATTGTGCTTTCTAAAGCCTAATTAACAATCAAAAAAGACCCCAAATCCAGACGGGTCCAATAGGAGACACTGAAGAAGTGGGACAGAAGTAAAATAAAGAACAAGACCAAGAAAGTTCAACCAGTTAACCCATTTCATCTTTCTTTATTTCTGTCATAAAGCGTGTGAGCTCACTGGTGCATAAGAGCATAGTGGAGTTTCTATGCTATGGTTACATATGGTTATTTCAAAAGCTTAACTAATCTTTTCTAACTGATTAACTCTTCCATAATAACTCAAAGACATACAGATATTTCCCTTATAGTTGGTTTTATGTGCTGCACATAAATGACAGTAATTAATGCATGTATGTGCATAGAAATGTTGTATTTATTTCAGTGCCACATACACACGTACTGCACATCTTTGTGTGAGATTGATGCAGTCAGTCTGATCTGCTGCTTTGTTTTTGTATGTGTGGTTTGCGGGTTCCTCTGTGTTTGCAGTAAGATGTTGCATATCTTCTGTTGTGCAGAGTTCAAAAGAGCATCTTCAGTCACCTGTTGGGGAAGCAGAGTCAGTGACTTAGAAACAATAAAAAACTGAACTAACAAACTAACGAAGAACGCCGGCTCTGTCCTGGAGCTGATTGTGAAAAGAAGGTTACTTCATAAAATAAAATAAAAACAATCTTTGCAACAGTAATTCAGCAAAACCTTTTGAAGACACATTTACCTTCAGAGATAAAAAAAAAAAAGAAAAAGCACTGAAGTGAATTTAATTGAAGTGAATTTAATTGAGATTTCATTTAAAAAAGTAACTGAGTTTAAACATATGAGAATACTGATGTTGTATTAAATGATCTTAAGCTCCAGGCCGTCCAGTCACAGTAACTGTTGGAACAGTTTGGAAGCTTTCAGTGACACCACCCCCAAGACCCCCAAGATTATCAGGTACATTATACTTTTCTTTTTCTTTTTTCTTTATATATTTAGATTAATATAAAAGCTCCTGACATGAATCCAGCCTTGAGATTTATAATGACATTAACTCAGCTGTGTAACAATTAAAGATTGTAGTTATGATGCTGTATAATTCTTTTATGCTTTCATTACTTCTCTTCTTAAAAGTTAGTCCACTTAGTGCCTTTACAAAAGCAAATAAATAAGGATATAAATACAAATATATAAAGTTTGTTGTTGTTGTTTTTTTGTTTGTTTGTTTTGTTTTATTTTGTCTTTTGTAGTTGGAGTCATAATTGCCCGGATTGTCTTTACACTGACACGAATCTTCTTTGGTGGGTGCACTTTTTTTGTAAGTCTTATATTGTGTTTGAACAACACTTTCTGAACCCAACATCTGTCGACAGGTGTTGTGTATTACAAGGAGTGCCCTCAGCAGCCAAACATCCCCACCTACCTGTTAGGGCTGGCTTTGATTCCTCTGTTCATCAATCCATATGTGACCCAGCCACAGGAGCATCCCAGGGGCTTTGAAAGCTGTATTCAGGGTCTTTTAGGCCTGTTCGCCTTTGTATTGATCCTGATGGGTACGGATGGAAGATGCCATCTCAGAATTTCACTGAACACTGAAACCTTCTTTTACTCCCCAGATCCTATAATTAATTTAACTTGTGTCTCTTACACCTCCAGGTGATGTATGGGTTTTCTCGGTCTATCAGCCAAACTATGACCCCAACGCTGCTGACGGTCTTTACTGTAATAAGACCCTCTACACGTTTGCTTTCTGGAATGCTGTGTTGGAGACATTTGTGATAGGAGTCCTTCTGGGCAGACTCTGTAAAGGACTCTTGTGCTACATAACTCTGACTCCCGAACCAGCAAACAGAAACTTTTATGTCTGACGTGTTGATGTGATCACATATGAGGATTCTGGGAGGTCGGGGAGGGGGGAGGTGTATCACATTCTTCACTCGGTGTAACAAAGAAAAAGAAAAAGATAATACAAGCGCTCTTCCCTTCTCACCACTGAGGAGCATTTAAATGTGAAACCATTTCAGACACCCCTAACGTGGACAGTACCATCTTTAACTTCCTCAGCGGTAGAAGCAACTTGTTCATTCATTTCGTCAAGTGACTCGTTCATTATGTTCACTGAAATGGTTCGAATTGACCTCTTGCTAAATTCTGAGCTGTCTGTACTAAAACCTGATGAACCCAGACTGCTCCTCAAATTAGACTGGTCAGAATGACTTTGGGGAGCGGTAAACGACTTTTACAGTTACAGTTAATCTTGTTTAAATGCACTCCTTGAAACTCTGTCTTGAAAGAATGGAGTGCATGTGTCCAGCTCAGGTTCAGGTTATGCAAAAAATTCTGTCATTTTTCCATGTCATTTTGACACAAAATATACTATGGTGTTTCCGCTCAACTTGTCAATCAATCAATCAAACTTTACGTATGTAGCACTTTTCATTACACTTACAAATTCAAATTGCTTTACAGAATTAAAACTAAAGAGGCACTTTTCTAGAATGTATTATTTATATCTTATTTTTTGCATTTGTTAATTTTATGTACAGTTTGATTGAACAGTTCATTACTTGAATAAAGATTTTTTTTTTCCAACAACATTATGTGTGATAGACAAAAAACGATAAAACTGTGAAATAGATTCTATTTTTCATTTTTATTTTATTTTTCATGCTTGATGATATTAAGGTCAAGGGACCGCTGGCCACCCATAACCCTTCACATTTTTCTTCCCCAACAACTGGAGAGTCAACTTGAGCTTGTGCTTTGGGTTATTCTGGAAAGTTCAAGTGTGTTCTACATGGAGCTATAATACTGAAAATGTCAATTTTCCTCAAGTATTTTCTCATGCATTCATCTTCATTAATTTTCATTATATTCTTCATGTCTTTAGAGAATAGAAAAAAAAGTAAAAATGACATAGTCAAGTCACCAAGTCAACTAAAACCTTGTTTAAATAAAAGCTGTTTTAGCTGTTTTTAAAAGTCAGCACTATTATGCTGCAAAGAAAGAGTTAGCGCCTTTCATAAACGAGGGGCGATAGCTTGAAATGTATGATCTTCTCTAGTTTTATAGCTTGAGTTTTTGGGGCCAATAAAAAAGTTCTTCTCAGAGGACCTAAGTGTATGAACTGAGGAATGCATTCTCCACAATCTGCAATCAGTTTAAAGAACGGTTTTACAGAGAGAGTAAGAATAATCTAGTCTTGAAGAAATGAAAGCACTTAAAACCATCTCCAAGCCAGAGCGTGAAACAATATTCTTAGTTTTGAAATGTTCCTCAGATGATAGAAACAGTGTTTGGTCAAATCACTGATTATGATTCAAAAACCTATAGATGTGGGAAATTAAGCTTTACAAGTGTTTAAACCTGACTTTCACCTTGTTTCTTTTCAAAGGCAAAAGTTCAACATTTCACAATTTCTGTCAGGGTATGCAAACTTTTGAGCACAATTCTACTTCTCCTTAGGGAAATATATAAGTTACTGTAAATACTTTAATGACTACAGTAGGGTTTGGGGGGTCTCGCTGATTAATTAATTTACTAGCCTACTAATTTACTATTTACTACTTATTTTAGAAGTTAATTGGGGCGTCACAAATTTGCCTTAAACCGAGTTTAATTTTGTTTTTGTGTGTATCTCGTTCAATTTTCTGGCCTTAAACTTTCAAGAGTATCAGGTGGACGATGCTTCGCCCCGTCAGCCAATCACGATGCGCGTGCAGCATATATGTCACCGTAGCCAGGAAGTGTCCACGAGACCGACAGACGGTGTCAAACAGCGTTTTAAAACTTTAACCTTGCTGCTCGTCCCTCGAGCTTTCTTCTCCTGAGCGTTTCACAGTCCAGAAAATCCTTTTTTAAAAGAAAAAAAAAAATCTGCCAAGAGTTTTTATCTGCAATGACAGGCAAGTTCACCGACCAGGGAGACTCTCGGTGTCCTTATTTGTTCTTCTTTGATGTATGGCTCACAATAAATGCAAGATATTATTTTAGTAACTGTTGGAGCTTTGTGTTTGAACGCAGATAAAGTGAAAGAGCTGGTTTCCAAGTGCTTGCAGGCCCGGGACATGGCTTACTGCCCTTACAGTCAGTTCCCCGTCGGTGCTGCCGTACTAACAGCAGGTGGCGCCATAATCACAGGTAATGACCTGCACGTGTCTTGTAAAACCCGACAAAACTAATATCCCAAGTAGGAGGTAGATATTGTACTTATGTCTCATCAAATAATACATAATTCAGAAATCTTTGAGTGGAAGGTAGCTAGAATTTATTTCTTGGTTCATTGGGGTGTTTACAATTGAATTGCTTCTTCAGTTTTAACTTGTGAGAGCATTCACACTGGTGGGTCGGTGATTAACCAACTGACAGATCACATATTAAGAGATAAAAATGTAAATAAGTGATGTAGTGATCCAGACGTTTACTCTTGAAAAAAAAAAAAAAAACTGCAGCTGTTTGTGACTTTTCTTTTTCTCTACGCTTTTTCGCCCGAACAACTTAATTTCATGTATTAACTTACTTTGGATGGTAAGATTTTGCAATCTTAGTCTTTTGCATCTTAATGTATGCAAAAGTGCATGGTCATCATCCGTGTTTTTATTTATTATTTATTTTTTTGCTTTGTTTCTAAATGCACCACACATGCCCTCTGGGACAAGGAGTAATTACATAGTAGGGCCATAGGGGAGGCCAGAAATCCTCCATAGACACCACTCAAAAAGATATAAAGTTGTTAACTTGCAGACGGCGCGTGATGCTGTAAAATCATAAAATACTTTTCTGCATTAATACTGCCAGTGGTGTGATTTACCTTTGCTAAGGACACTGCTGCAACCACACACTGTTACAGATCCCCAGTTTTTGGATTTGCTATTGATAACACCCTAGATGGTCATTTTTCTTTGTGGCCTGGATCACCAAGCCATAAATTTCTTAATAAAAAGATCTGGAATTCTGATTTGTCTGACCACAATGCACCTTTGCACTGTGTGATAGCCGGATGCCTCTGAGCCCAGAGATGTTGACACAGTCTCTGGACAAGGTCAACAAAAGGCTTCTTTTTGCACAGTGAAGTCTTCAAATGGTGTTTGTGAATGAAACTTCATACTGTAGTGAATGACAAAGGTTTCTGGAGTTATTGACCTGTTGCTAACCACGCCGAAATGCAGACTGGCCAATCACAGCGCAACACAATACAGGCTCCCACTGGAAGTCCAGCAACTTCAGAAAAAAAGCCCTGTTGACTTCAATAGAAACATAGCATAAATTTTACATTTTGAGCCGGTTTGGACGTTGTTTTTTATAATTATGGTTAAACGTTGTCCCTGAGGCATTTTCAACAGTCATGTTACCCTGAGAGGTTGGAAGGAGGTGTTTTTTTTCCCCTTCCCAAAACTGAAATCAAACCCCATAAGGTGCACTGTAGGTAAAACTATGTGGACGGCCTCAAACCCAGTTGAACACCTCAAATACCGACAAGCACAACTTTGCTTTCTTCTCAAAGGTATGTAAATATGTTCAATAACCATACTATTATGTTATACTGCCAGCAGATACCAACTAATGAACCCAAAATGAAAAAAACTAAAACTAGACAACCTGCTCTATGTTACGTCATATAGGCCAACTATTTTTGCTTCTTAATAAATGTAATAATAGACACCTACCCAGCTTTACCGGAACAGTGTTGCTCCTTTATCTTGTGGTCTCGATCACCAGGTGATGCAGTGGTTCACTCTCGCTCTGTGATTTGTAAGCGTTAGCTTCTATTTTTATGCATGCTTTATCATTATTTTGTTGCTGAGTGAGCAAGACATCTTGAATATATCCTTCAAATGCGTACTGCAAGCCCTTATGTCTGCTCCTATCTGAAATATTCGCCTTATTCCTTCAAAAATCGTCCCAATATTTCTCCTGGGAGTACAGTGAGATTGCCATGCAATTTGGTTGGCTTGTCAGACCTAGCAACAGTAACCAAGGGGTTAGGTCAATTGCTTGTCTATATGTGTTTTTAATGAGAGTCCAGAGTCGACATATTTATGTATTTTTAGGCTGCAATGTGGAGAATGCTTCTTATGGTCTGACGGTGTGTGCCGAGAGGACAGCCATCCAGAGAGCCGTAGTGGAGGGACACAGACAGTTCAGTGCCATCGCTGTGACATGGTAGTAAGACCCTCCAACTTCATACAGATATATGCTCAAATAATGTTGTATTCATGCAATCATCCTCTCTCCTCTTTATAGTGACATCAAAGACCGCTTTGTTGGACCATGTGGGGCATGCCGACAGGTTCTCATGGAGGTGTGATGTCTCTTATGACCAGAAGAGATAATCATTATCACATGATAAGTACACATTAAGCTACAAAACCATTGCATCTTATCATAAAATCATGTCTAAAACAGACTACACCCTCTTTCTACTCTGAGGCTAAATATCATCTCTTCCTTGCCAGAGGGATATTTTACATGGAGTGTCTTCCAAGTGATACAAAGGGAACTCTCCTTTAAATCCACTAGATCACCTTGGTGACATGCACTGAACTCATTGCCTCCTACAGATTAGATTATGATTAGATTGTCTATAAAATGCTCCATTGATTCTTTTTATGATCACATCCAAGATCAAATCATACTGTAACTACATTTAAAGCTCATCAGGCAGAAGTACTGAATGTCGTTGTCTCATATAGCGACCAAATTAAAAATCCTTGATTGATGTCAATCTTCGATTTGTTGAGTGGCTGACTGAAATGAAGTAATTCAGTTGTGAAATTAAAATTCAGTCAGTGCATTTGCATACTGATTTCATTTGGCAAGTTTATTTGTTAATTTCAGCACTGAATCTATTAGGTTGGTGGTTTTGCAGGGATTTAAAGCTGAACCTAAAAATCAAGCTCTATAAAAGCAGTTTTGGGAGTTTGCTGGTACAGAGCATTCAGGTGTTTCGAGGTCATGTTTATTATTTGTTAAATCAATATTGACACAGTGTTCTGTGTCGTTTTTCTGTTCATATGAGGTTGTATTAGCCTAATTTCACTGTAAGCCCTGATAAAAACCAGGTGATATTTCATTATTCTCTGATACATCAAATCTTACGACTGACAGGGAGTGTACTTTGATCATGAGCTCACTGAATAACCTTTTTGTTTGTCAAGACATCTCTTTGGCACTGTTGAAATGATCAATTTGATGTGCCACAGTAAAAAAGGAGACCATGTAGAAAAAAGGTTAACCAATGTGTAGCAAGACCTTAGTCTTCAATGCATTGAATTGAACTGAATAATTCTTTATAAATTCCCTAAAAGAGATTATGTTGCTGCGTCTTCAGTTAAAATAAATACGAGGTGAGAAACTTTGACTAAAAAGGAATCTTTAAAACTGAAC
>JBAMYA010057652.1:0-29256 GCA_037176975.1 Arrhamphus sclerolepis | reverse complement strand
ATAATATGTATTACATAATTATATTTATCACATATTACACAGTTTGTGGACTGTTTCTGTATTTGGAAAGCAGAAGTAAACTATACTATGACGTACAGCTGTATACCTTTTAAAGAAAATAGAGGTTGAGTGTACAATTAAAGTCCCCAGCAATTATGTAATGACCATTAAGTGTAGTTAAAGTCAGAAATAAGATATTGAAGAAATTTGAGTCATTGTCATTTGGTGCATAAATGTTAACCAGGTTGAGGTATTCAGAATAAAGAGTAACTTGAGAAATCTGCCAAATTTGTCTGATACTACCTTAGTAACATTGAGTGAAATGGACCTGTGGACTAAAGTCATGACCCCTCTTGCCTGGGAACTGAAGAGTGCTGAAAAAACTGTCCCCCACCATCTCCTCCTCATTCTAAAGTCCTCCATCACTGGTAAATGTGTTCCCTGCAGAAAGATATTAGATTATATATCTTTTAATTTCCCCATTACTTGCTTAACTTTTTTGAGTTTTTGCAACCCTCTGCAATTCTAAGGGAATTTAATTACTACCCCACTGGACATAACTGACTCAGTGTGGACTTCTTATGTTAAAGTAAAGAGGAATATCTTTAATTCGCCAAAACATCAATATGAAAGAACCCCATGAACAATAAACAAAAACCTGGTGTCCCAAAGCCCAGGAGTCCTAACCTCCGCTTGTGCACTCCAACCATTCCCCGTGCCCTGAGGAATTGTCAAGTGCCGCTATCTCTAAGGTGGTCTCTCCCTCCACTTATCAGGAGGTAAAATGTAAAATAAAACTAAACTCTATTATTCATTAATACTGTAAGAGAAAGCAAAAGTAGTGAAGTCAGTCTTGGTTGCACCATTAATGGTGGCAAGAAAAAAAGTGAAAAGTAATAAATAGGAAAATAAATAAGAATGAACTTATAAGTAGCCATTACTGTAGGCAAGTTATATTTTCCTGCAGTAATTGCCCAAATAATAGTAAATATTACACATACACGCATGCCCCATGGATAAACAAAGACATCTGCATGTGGGGAAAAAAAAAACGTTTTCACAAACAGTTTACTTTAGCACCAGCTGTCAAGGGGAGCTAAACTGTCATGCTGAGCCGCAGAGCAATGAAACAATCACATTATGGCTACTCATTAAGTCTTTCCTCCTCTTGAAGGTGTCTGATAAAGTCCTCCATATCAAATGGTTCATCAAAAGTCTGTGTTGCCGTGTGGGTTAGCAGCAACTTTGCAGGAAACCGAAATCCATTCCATATTCTCATGTTGCTAAGCTTCTGCCTCACGGCGTGAGAAGCATTGTACTTCTTATGTATCCCAGCTGCTAAATCCGGATAAAACTGAGCTGGTCTGTCTTTGTAGAATATCTGAGTTTGGTTTCGGGGCGCATTCAGGACTCTCATCTTGTGTCTGTCGTTCACAAATTTCATAATCAATGTTCTTGGAGGTGTTGGATGGGTTGCTCCTTGGTGCCAAACGATGGGCTCTCTCCAGGATAAGTTTTGTATTAGTCGAAATTAAGCCCAGGACCTCTGGGATCCAAGGCTCGAAAAAAAGAGCAGACATCATTGTCCTCTGCACCTCTAGCAGGTTCACCAGCCTTACTTTCAAGGCTGCAAACCTTGGCTGCTAGGCTGCTAACCACATCCTCTGCCTTGGAGATGCGAGTCTTTGCATAGTTAATACGTACCAAGCACTCACCAATGTCTTTTCTCACTCCTTCAATGATTGTCAGGACCCCATCAAACCTGCTGAAAAAGTCCATTTTTAAGTCTCTGATAGAATCAAGAATTGTCTCGGTAGTGGTTCCCTTGACTTTGTTTACATTAGCACTCTTCTCAGCCATTGGGCTAGCATTAGCCATAGCACCACTCTGTTTAGTGAGAATAAATTGTATTTTAGGCTGAGAGGATTTGCAACAACCTTTATCTCTGTTTTGCAAATCTGCCATCAAAGGTGCTTTCAACAACTTTTACACTTACTCTGGGTGACACAAAGTTTAGTTTATTGAAGGGAATTTGTCAGAATTTTACGGAAGGGCGAGACAACCATGCATCTAGCGCACAGCCATACTGGAAGACCGTTTATGAATTTAAAAGAAAGGATTACACTCACTTTGAAATAGCTTTTTATTTTTTTATTATTATTATTATTTCTTTAAATACTGTTGTTAGACTGAAATAGGTGTATTAAGATTAAGGTCCCCCAAAAGACATCAACACAAATTAGTATGAAACAATATACTAGTACTGAGGCTAAGGACATTTTGCTGGAGATAATCAGGATAGATGGATAGATAGATAGATAAACAGTTTGTCTGAAATTAAATTAAAATAAAAAACAGAACATTTAGATTCAGTTGCAAAATTTGTATCATGAGAAGGAGTGCCTAACAAACGCAATAAAGAACTTTCAAGCTTCTCAGACAGTATAATGATCACTTCCCACAAGTATGCCCAGAATAACTGGACCATTGATGTATTTTAATGATTTAATGATGATGGAAAGATAACAACCAAGTTGTTATTAAGGGTATGTATATGCTCAGCAAAATGAACTACCAGTTTTAGAAATAAGGATAAACCTTTAGCTTTCAAATAAATTAAAAATAAATTAAATAAAAGTTGAAGCATTATTGCAGGATGTGCTGAACTTGAGCTATGTGTCACATTACTCTCAATCCAATCTTTCTCAAGGTCCACTACATTTCTAAAATGAAGTTCATCCTGTTCCAGGTCATGTTCAGACTCATTAGGATAAATCATATTTTAACAATTTATGCCTGGCTGGAATAAAAGGCATATTAAAATGTGCAACAAACTTTACTACTTATGTTTTGAGGGTACAGTACACAGATGTTTAGTTTGATGACCTATCACAACTGACTAACACCTGCGTACATGCGTGTTACAAGAATTCGTCGTGGTCAGTCCAGTACCTTTACCCTATTCTTCTTTATCTATGTTTTAGTGTGAAGAGTGTTGTTTTTACATTAGACGTCATCATTTTATGTGGTTTTACATATTTTCATTGTTTTACATGCTGCTATTACAGAAGTGGAAATGAGCTTTGTGAAGATCAACCTCTGAATTATCATCTCAGCATTAACATTTTCTCATTTGTGTGATCTGCTGACGAAAATATCAGCTTTGTGTTTCGGGAAGTATGAGGATCACTACCTCAACTGTACCTTTAACTCCTTGTGCTTCGCCGTACATAATTTTATGTGATGGTAGCAGAGATGGAAAAGATGATGGAGCATCACACTTGTCTGACTGGTTCATATTGAACAATAAAAAGGTCAGTAGAACTGTCTTTGGATCACTGGCCACCAAAGTTTAATGGCATATATTCTCTCCTGTATTTACAGTGTGAGGGTGTTTTTAATGTGTGTATTTATAAGTTGTGGAGGAAGTGTACACGAGGTGAGGATGAAGGATATGGTCACGAACAGGTTCATGCAATCAGAGTTTCCTTGTAAAGAGTCACTCAGATGTTTCTGTTTAAGATCAGAGACAAGAAAAATTAGATCTAAAGAAAAAATAGTAAAATGATCTTGACTTGTTTGTGACAAATAAAATAATAAATACATAGTGTTCCACTGGAAGTCATCAGATAATAATACACAGACAGCATGACCAGGATCAGGCGTTCATTTCAGAAAGGAGGTTCAACAAACGCAGAGTGAAAAAAGTAACTCGGAGTCAACAAACTCTCAACACCTGTTCTGAAACCAGAAAATCAGAGTTTGTTCGATTAACTCTGGGTATGTTGAGTATGTGTTATCACGACAAGTCAACTTTCCATTCCTTAGGAGGAATATGAATATGGATGGACCAGGAATATGGATGACCAATAATCCAGTCTCTGGTTAATCCAAAAGTCCCTCCAGTATGTCCTGGGTGTTCCCCCAGGGTCTCCTCCCGGTGGCACATGCCTGGAACACCTCACCAGGAGGCATCCTGACCAGATGCCTGTGCCCCTTCTTCTGGATCCTCTCAATGCGGAGGAGCAGCGGTTCTACTCTGAGCCCCTCTCGGATGACCAAACTTCTCACACTATCTCCAAGTGAGAGCCCGGCCATCCTGTGGAGGAAACTCATTTCGACCGCTTGTACTTGCAATCTCGTTCTTTTGGTCACCAACCCCCGCTGGTGACCATAGGTGAGGGTAGGAATGTAGATCGACTGGTAGATCGAGAGCTTCACCTTCTGACTCAGCTCCTTCTTCACCACGATGGACCAGTGGAACGTCTGCATCAAAGCAGACGCTGCACTGATCCGTCTGTCGGCCTCCCACTCGAAGCCCGAAGCCAACAGAACCTCATCATCTGCAAAAAGCAGAGACTCGATCCTGAAGTCACCAAGGCAGATCCCCTCAACACCTTGGCTGTACCTAGAAATTCTGTCCATCAAAGTAATGAATAGAATCGGGCAATGGGCAGCCTTGGCGGAGTCTAACTCTTACCGGAAACAAATCAAAATTACTGCTGGCAATGCAGACCAAGCTCTGGCAATGGTCATACAGGCACCGGACAGCCTGTACAAGGAAGTCCAGCACCCCATATTCCTGAAGCAGGAGTCCCCGGGGGATATAGTCAAATGTCTTTTCCAAGTCCACAAAACACATGTAGACTGGTTAGGCGAACTCCCATGACACCTCTAAGACTCCAAAGAGGGTGTTGAGATGGTCCACATTTCCGCAACCGGGACGAAATCCACACTGCTCCTCCTCAATTTGAGATTCGACTATCCAACAGACCCTCCTCTCGAGGACCCCTGAATAGCCCTTCCAAGGGAGGCTGAGGAGTGTGATCCCTTTATAGATGGAACCCTCCGGTCCCCCTTTTTAAAGAGGGGACCACCACCCCAGTTTGCCAGTCCAGGGGTACTGTCCCCAATGTCCATGCGATGCTGCAGAGGTGTGTCAACCAAGACACCCCCGCATCATCCAAAGCCTTAAGGAACTCTGGGCGGATGTCATCCACCCCCGGGGCCTTGCCACCGTGCAGCTTCTTAACTACCTCAGTGACCTCAGCCCCAGAGATAGGAGAGCCCACCCCTGAGTCCCTAGACTCTGCTTCCTCGTCGGAAGACATGTCGTCGGGATTGAGGAGGTCTTCAAAATATTCCCTCCACCGATCCACAACATCCAAGTCGAGGTCAGCAGCCCCGCACCCCCACTGTACACAGTGTTGATGAGAAACTGCTTCCCCCTCCTAACCCTAACCCGGATGGTGGACCAGAATCTCTTCTAAGCCATTCGAAAGTCATTCTACATGGCCTCTCTGAATTCCTCCCATCCTTGAGCTTTTGCCTCAGCAACCGCTGAAGCCGTACTCTGCTTGGTGTCCAAGATATGTGGCCGCAACTATGATGACGTGACTACCAAGTCAATCATCGACCTGCCATTTAGAGTGTCCTGGTGCCAAGTGCACATGTGAACGCTCTTATATTTGAACATGGTGTTCTTTATGCACAGTCCAACAACAAAACACCACTCGAGTTCAGATCAGGGGGGCCGTTCCTCCCAGTCATGCCCCCCCAGGTCCCACTGACGTTGCCCACGTGAGCATTGAAGTCCCCCAGTAGAATGAGGGAATGCCTGGAAGGAGTGCTCTCCAAAACTCCATCCAAGGACTCCAAAAAGGGTTAGTACACTGAACTGCTATTCGGACCCATCCTCCCCACCTGAAGGCAGAGGGAGGCTACCCTTTCATCCACCGGGGTAAACCGCAATGTACAGGCACCAAGCTGAGGGGAAATAAGTATGCCCACACCAGCTTGGTGCCTCTCACCCAGAGCAACTCCAGAGTGGAAGAGAGTCAAACCCTTCTTGAGGATATTGGTTCCAGAGCCCAAGCCATGCGTCGAGGTGAGTCCAACTATATGTAGTCGGAACCACTCAACCTCACGCACCAGCTCAGGCTCCTTCTCAGAGAGCTGACGTTCCACATCCCTAGAGTTAGCTTCTGTAGCCGAGGATCAGACCACCAGGATCCCCGCCTCTGGCCACCACCCAGCGCACTTCGCACCCGACCTCTATGACCCCTCCTGCAGGTGATGAGTCCACAGGAACGGGGGCCCATGTTACCCTTTCGGGCTGAGTCAACCAGGCCCCGTGGGTGAAGGCCCGGCCACCAGGCACTCACCTCCAAGCCCCCACCCCCAAGCCACACATCCGGGCAAGGGCAACTTGTCTCCAATGATCCTTGTCATCATATTTGTCTGTGAGCTGCACTCTGTCAGGTCCCTCCTCAGACCTGTTCGCCATGGGTGACCCTACCAGGGGCATAAAGCCCCCAACAACATAGTTCCTAGGATCATTGGGATGCACAAACCCCTCCACCACAGTAAGGTGGCAGCTCAGGAGGGGACTCCCCTCCTGAGCCACTGCCAAGTTCTACTGTGTTAACTCAGTTTCTGAAACTGGCTAATCTGAACTCTCTTGCTCATCGATACAGTAACATTGTTTTCTGGATGGAATAGAAACTGGAAATGGAAAACTGAGTTTCCCTGAGTTCAGGTTCAGCATACTCAGTTTCTACAGAACCAGCTTTCTGAAATGGACCTCTAGATTGTGACCAGATGCCTGTTGCACAAAACCAAGATCAGTGATAGTGTATTGTTCTTTATTCTGGCTAAATTTCTACAATCGGTTTTAGAAAGGGGTATGAGGTAAGTTACAATTAAGAATTATTTTGTTCAGCTAGCCTGGTCTGGGCCAGACCAACAACCAGGACTTCAAAATCCTGTTGCTCTGATTTCTTCAGTTGGCTGTCACTTCCATAGAAAATACATTTAATGAACAGTTATTCAGGATTTTCTTGTCATTTTCATCAGCCTGCATTACAATTTTACAAACAAATTACTGTTCAGTATTATCATCATCATTGTAGACAGTCCATTTGATATATAAATATTAAATATTTATAAAAAATATAAATGTGTAAATTATATAAAAGTGGCAAAAAAGTGATTTTATTGGTATCAGACAATTGTCTTCATATGTTTCTCTTGAGTGATGAGGGCAATAGCCTGCTTACATTAAAGTTCTATTCATGTCACATAAGCTTCTTTCTCAAAGTTGTGCCCATTTTTAAGAAATTTCTGATGGGAGAGTGTTTTGGGACGGGTTTAATCCCCTGGTCGTGAAATTACCTCATTAGGAACATGAAGGAATAATATTACTGTGTATTCACGTTCACAGTCTGGGGATACCTCCTTAGTTCATAAAATCAAAATCCAATGTAGTTGAAATGCAATGCAGACGAACGTATCCAGTTTCAATTTGTTAACCCAAAGTTAGAACTTATTTTGTAAACAATCTCCTTAAGTGTAACTTTTATATGGACTGTCACCATAGACTGTGGAGACTATTGGACTAGGTATTCAATCTGTCTGCCAGACAGACCCCCCCACCCATCTATTACCTAAAACCCACTTATTCCTGTGGAGGATCTGCTGGAGTCTTTCCCAGCTCTCTTTGGCCAAAAGGCTGGGGTACACCATGGACGCTGACTGCCAGTCCAGTCTATCTAAGTTTATTAATAGCAAATATATTTCCCCTGCTGATGTATTTGCATGTCTGAACCAGTAAATCTATGACTGATCAACTTCATGGTCTTTAAGTAATACTCTTTTCTTTCTTTTTTTTTTGGTGCATTTACTCTTGGTTTGTGGCATCCCTCCACAGCGTCACTGTCTTCACTTTGAACAGTCTGTTGAGCACAGTTGGATGATGCGTATCTCAAGGTGAAAATAACTACTTCAGAAAAAGAAATACTTTAAAGATTTAGCTTTCTTTCTCCAGGGCAAAAAGTAGTTTTGATGTTTTTGCCAGCTGTGTTGTAGAAAGCCTGTAATGCTCTCCGTGCACATGCATAAAGTCTGCAGTATGACCCTGGCTGTAATTTCTGAGGTTCAGGACTTGTGACAAAGTTGCAACATGTTAGTGTAAGGAGTTCAGGGCTTTGCGCACTTCATTAAAAATCCTAAATCCCTGGACAGTCCTGTCCTTTCGTAAGGAGTCAAACACTTGAGACTTGCAGAGAGGTTTGGAATTTCTTCTGAGACTGCACACTATAGTCTTCTTCTCATCAGCTGTTTTGAAGCCTCTGTGATAAAAGTACAGCAACTCTTCTGACTCTTTTATCCCTAATTTCAACTCAGCTGAAATGTGCTCACAACTTTTGCTCAATCTCTGTGAGACTTACAGAATTATCCTTACATGGTGCACATGTGTTGCTCTCAAGGTTTTTAAGTGCATAGTTGAAGGATGTCAGCATCTCTCAACACAGTTAAAAACCTCCAAACACTGATCATTTGCTGACACAGTGCTGAGTCCCTCATTGTGGCCAAAGATGTGCTTTTTCTGTTCCTGGCTCTTCATCAGCCTTTGCTAGTTTTGATAGACATTTTCTTGCATGACGCCAGACATTTCCATAGATGCAGTCCTTGGCAATACAGGCAATGCACCTACTGCTTCATGTGAATGAGGCTTACATTGCCTGGCTATGTGCAAGTGCCCGAGAAACGTAAGAAGCCCTGACGAACGGATGGCAGAAAAGGAGAGCAAGAGAAGAGCTGTCATTTTCTCGGCAGCTGAACAAAGAATACTGATGGAGCTGAGGAGTACGAGGATTTTAAAAGTGTCATCGCCAGAAAAGGTAGAACAACTGTGATCAGTAAAGTGAGGGAAATGGCATGGCAAACAAACTAAAGTTATACAACTTTCATACCATTGTCAATTGTTACATGTTTATTTCACTGTCCTCATGTATTTTGCCCTTCTTTGTGCTATAAATTTGTTTACATAAAACATGCTGAATTGTCTCTGTATGAGATATATGGCACAAATATACTGGCTCTGTTCAGTTTATTGATAACCCAATAATCAGCATGCATCATCATACTTTGTGACCATATTATTGTGCGTGTGAGAGTGTGTGACCTGCATATTAATTCTTCACTTACATCTCAACAGGAGCAATCTCAACAGCCAAAAGTGTACCTGGCAGCATGTGAAAAAAGCACAAGAACATATATCAGAGTGGTAAGTAGCCTTTGAAGAAATGTGTTTGTCCAAAAAATATGTTAGATAGCTACCAAAAAAGTAAAAAGACAGAGGCCTCTGTCTTTCAGCATATTCAACGCATCGAAAACAACAACAAAAAATAGAAAGCGATCTTGAACAAAAGATTAAACAATGGAAAATCATAATACAAATCCATCTGAAGAAACTCAGAATGAACTCAACAATGTAAAACTAAAACTTGAAAATTTAATAAATATGAAAACAGTTTCTGATTCAACAGTTTAAATATGAAAACTTTGAGTATAGCAGTAAAAAGTGGCCAATTTTTAGCAACGTAAGAAAGAGAAATCAACTATCTCATCCATAATTAACGACATAGGAGAAACAATACAGAACCCAAAGGAAATTAATGAGGTTTTTAAAACCTTTTACAGTCAGCTATATAGCACTGTACTCTTCCCCTAGGGCAACAATAACCACCATTGGGTTTTCTTCTCCAACTTTCTCACTCCATCGTGGAACCAGACAAGGGTGTCCTCCCTCTCCTTCACTGTTTGCCATTTTTATAGAACCACTAGCAGTAGCAATATGACAAAACCCAAAAATCAAAGGAATTCAAGACTCTAGGTCTCAGCATAAAATTTGTCGTTATGCTGATGATATATTATTATATCTACAGGACCCGTACAAATCGAAACTTTTAATGTTATTGAAAAAAATTGAACAGGATTTTAAACGCTAGACCAACCTTCCAATCTCACTTATGGGTCAGATAGCTACAGTGAAAATGAAAACACTCCCACAAATTAATTATCTATTTTCAGCACTACCAGTTACTCCAACAGACAACTGGTTCAAGTTAGTCAATTCATTAGTAACTCAGTTCTACTGGAAAAACAAGTAGCCTAAAATCTTTATCAACACTGCAAAAGCCTAAATCATTAGGAGGATTAGAAGCTCCCAACTTCCAATACTATTATTTATCAATTCAAAAAAAAATTTCTTCAATACCAAAAACTAAAATATGTAATTAAATCTAAGATGAGCTTATCTAATAACTTACTGCAGCCCCCAAATTTTATTGAGTAGATTATGAAAATTACCAATCTCAGAAAAATCGTTGCATAAATTTACAAAATTATATCTAATATTGATACAGTATCAGCTCTTCTGATGACCAATTGGGAAAATAATTCAACAATTCCCCCCAGTTCCAATTTCTGGACACAAATCTGTAATATATATCTTTTCTATGACAAATAATAAAAATTTACATATTTATTCATAGATCTCACATCACCCAACATAAAATGTTTAAAAAGGGCTTAGCAGATTCATATATCTGTCTACAATGCATCATGAGTAATGCTAACGACTACTTTCATGCTACATGGTGCTGCCCACCAATTCAGCCCTTTTGGATAAAAGGAACAGAGAAACACTCCACCATCCTGAGCTACAGAATTCCTTTATCTCCATCATTGTGTTTACACAGTAACAGCACTGAACTTGACAACCTTCCCGTTTAATACAGGAAACCAGTTCTTATTTCTTTAACTATCGCCAAGAAAACAATTCTTCTCAACTGGAAATTGAAAACTTGTTTGCATGCCCTTGTTTTAGCATGTGCATGGTTGAATGCCCTCTCCACCCCTGCTCCTAGGTCAGGATATGGCGTGAGGAGGTACAGCATGCATAGCCATTGAATTCTCCTACAGGGCACAGGGCATTAATCTGACACTGCTCAGCATTGCTCAGTGGATTGATACGTACCTGTACATTTAGGCTATGGAAAAATTTCGGTTGACATAGTCAGCCTCCAGAGGTCAAACAGGGGCCTGGATGCATGCATGGGTACAGTCTAGTGCACTGATAGCACTGGGGAAGCCTGAGGGAAATGATGAATTTAATGCTAATACATCAGCTAGTAGGTTGTTTTGCATTATTGGTTATTGTATATGTCACAAAATAAAACACATCATTGATCTTCTCAGTGTCTTCATGGGCAGGGAAAGTGATGAAACTGTTCAAGAAATGCTTTATAGCAAGGGATACACTCTTTATTTCCTTGCAAACACTTGCTCTATAAATACCCTAGGCCTGTGTGGAAAGGGTTCAGCTGATCCCAATTTTACTATTAGCCAACCAGAGGCAGTGTAGTAATTCTAATAATAACAATAAAATTTTATTTGTAACAAAATCTCATAGTACTAAGTCAAAATCAAGAGAAGGATAAAAACTAGGGATGGGACTCAATTAAAAAAAAAAACTAATTAATTTGAGGCTTTGTGATTAATCAATCCTAATTAATTGCATAATATTTTGTATTTACCCTGAAAATCCTCACCCAAAGCCAGTCATTTGATTGAGTTTGGTCTGCCGACACCTCTTGCTTGTACTCGGACTGGGACTGCTAGCGCTAACCCCAAGCCTAAAGGGTGGTTTATGCAATCTGACTCCATCACTTCGGAGATACACAGTTGGATTGACGGACACGTAAACTGTTTATGTTCTGTCGCTCAGAAAGTGTTGTAAAGCAATTCACTGCCAGGTCAATAGGCGGTGCAGCATTTGTTTTCCCCCAGAGACCAGCCTGCTATCCTGTCTTTGGCCATCGTCGTTGGATAGCAATGAACAGCCACAGACCTGATGACGCTCTCTGAAACGAGTGCAGAAAGCAGTTCATGTAGAAACAGTGTGTTGGACTTCCTTTCTGAGTGCTATCCACGTAACTCCAGCGGATTCTGAAAGCGCTACAATAAGATTTTTGAGGTTTTGCACATTTTTGCCAGCAATTATAATCCTTGTTTGTAAGTATTTATATAGTTTTTCATGTACTTATTTAAAATATCACTTCTTTAGCTTCTATCAGCCATCCATCAAAAATAAAAGGAAAGTAAATGCGGGTGGGAGGCACTGGCAGCACCACCATGGTCTCAAAAGCTGAGGAGAACCCTGTGTCTCCACTCTCTGTGGCACCCTCAAATGTTCAGGTCATTCTAGAGCTGTGGAGCAGCAGCCTGAAAGGACCTGTACCCCATTTTTCTGAGTCTGGACCTGGGTGGGTGTAGGTTGGCTGTTCTTGAAATGTGGGATGGAGATGTAATAAGGTATTAATTAGTTTTTATGAATCCCATGTTTTTCATTTAATTTCATGTTCAGTACTTCTGTAGTTGTGTTTCTTTAGTTGCACTGGCACTCACTGATTGATTTGATTTTTCCAGACAGTGAAAGTGGTGATATAATAACCACAAGCTTGTATTTGTTTGTTTTGTTTCTTATACAAGACATGAATGGTGGAATTCTACCAGGTGGAACTTTCTTTCAGGAGTTTGTTTCAGCCCGTCAGATATTCTTTGTGACACAGCTAAGCTAAGCGTGAATGTTAGCCTATGGTCTAGTTCTGCGGCATAAGTTACCATGGTTACTCAGTGGGCATTCAAATAAACCACACTGATGGAACAAAACTCTTTCTTAAATGAGCCAGATTTATGGAAATAAACCAGGATTTCCCTTAATCCAACTTCATAGAATACCCCCCAGGCCCAGTCTTTGCAAGAGTTTAAGAGTCTGATTTTTTTATGGTTATCTGGTTATTTTTGAATGCGATTTGAATGACTTGAATAAAATGCTTTAGAAGAGTCTTTTATTTATTGGCCCTTCAGTAAAAAGACTTTCTGTACTACTTCTGCTACCCAAAAATTCAGATTAAAGTTGATGTAACATACATGGGAAAAAGTTGTTTCTGCTCTTTCTTTGGTAAACAGCTGAAAATATGACTGCATTAAAGCAACAATTCTGTGTTTTATGTGCTGGTTCCTGAAGTTTATAGACAAATGTCTTTCTTTTTAAAGGCCCAAATTAAACCAATGTCAAGTTTGCCAGGTAAAAGGGACTTGTGGTTGATAAATGCAGCTTGTGGTTCTCTTTAATTGCAAATTTTATTCAAAGAGTTTGAAAGGTGTTTACCCAATCCTATAGTTGTTTTTTTTTTTTTTTTTTTCTTAAAGCAGAAATAAAATAGATGTCTGTTACTGAAATGAAATGTGGTTTGCATGCATTGTGTCAGGTTTGTGACTTCTGTCAATAGTTAAGAAATTTTCAAATAAACACATGTGCCAACCACACAGGTTATGAGGCAGAGAGGCTTGCCACTTAAGTTTAAGGAATGTCTTAAACAAAGAGTGACATTAGAATATGAGCCTTAAAGACATGCACTTCATGTTATTTTTTGGGAGGTTTTCAGGATTACAGGCAGTAGTTATCCAACAGAGGTTTCTTTAACTGTAGAATGACAAGGCAAAATGAGGCATAAACAAGCTGGTAAAGAGTATGGACCAGCAAATACACAGTGAAAGACAAGACCTTATATAATGACAGAGGCTGATAAGACACAGGTGAAATAGATAGGGCACATGAGAGCAGGGAGGTCAGGCAGAACATAGACAAAGACAGAATTTCAAAGAAGTAGTCACAAGTAGTAAAGTAAACAAATGGAAAAAGACAGAAACAAGCACACCAACAGTAAACCGAACATAAACGCTTCATTTTCATTCGCACAATGAACTCATTGTAGCCTGATAGATCAGAGCCAAATCTAGACACATGTAGGGTCTGAAAACAAGCTATAGGGCCTTGTCATCCAATAGGTGGGCCCAACAGGTGGTTTTCAAACTGTCTCTGCATTCAGTTAGTGCAACAACCAATCAGAGCAACAAACAAGTTGACATATTCAGAGCCAAAAGTCCATGGGAGAGTGATGTGGAAAACAGGGACTATATTTTTACACCCCAATCCAGACCTCCAGCATCATCCTTGATAATTTGCCCTTCCTGCCCTTTATGACTCTGATCAACATTGTACCACCTACCTGATCTCTTCACTGGCAGTTTGCTAACTGTTGGAATTTTGTCCTCATCAATGCCAGACTTCCTATCACTGAACTTCCTCCTGCATATTGTGATGCTTCTCCATTTACTGGGCATCATCTTCATGCTCGCCCACCTGAGGCTCATACTTATCTTTTCAAGTAGCTTGTTTGAAGATGTAATTGTTTTTGCACACAATATATATTTTTTATTATAATTTTTTTGGGTGGGGAAAAATATTTACAGATTAATGTAGAAGTATAAAGTTCAGTGAACAATAAGATTTTTTTTCTAACGTCCCTTTTTTTTATTTGCATGAGTTATGAGGACACGGTCCTGTCGGTGCTGTGTGTATACTGGGAAAAAGTCACACACACAGACTGGCCAACTTCTCAGTTAACATAATCATGTTAGTGGGGGTTAATACTGATAAATTGTTGTCTGAAAAACAAACAACTGAAACTCTGAAGTGCACATTTGTTTATACAGAACAAATGTGTCCATTAGAAAAGATTATGCTTCATAATGTCAGACGGAAATGAAACTGATCTGAAATGAATCATCTCTTTATGCCATCCCATCGATCTTTTGCAGTTTAGAAGATGTTTTTTTTTGTCAGTTTTTTTTTTCTCGTGATTGTTTCATTGTTGCCATAGTGCTTGTGCAGAACAGAGATCAAGTTTTTTTTTTTTTCAGTGGATGTTTAATGACTTCAATGTGACAGACCAAATTTTTGATCTTAATCAATACTAGCTTTGTCCTACAGTCTGAACTTGTCCATTACTTGTGTGTCCTACCAACCTAATAATTTCAAGTTGATGACAGAAAGCACAATGAGGTCCAAAAATCTGTCTGCCTGTTTGCATCAGTGACAACGGCAGTCAAGCTAAATGGACTCTGGAAGTTTGTTCCAGTCTAACAGCCCATGTTACTGCTGCCAACATCCTTTTTCCAAGGTCTAATTATCTACAGATACCATGAATGTTTTATCCTTTTCACATGGGACTGCTGCATTTACAGAAATCCTGCTTGATATCATAAATTACCACATACACATTATCAGTGGTAAGTCCTGAACACCATTAGGTTTTGCAAGCTTGGACAAAAGCCAATGATTCTGCAAGCTATTTATTAAGGTCTTATACAGTCAATGCCTTTACACATGCTAACTGTAGATAAACTATCTGGTCATATCACCCATAGAGCCTTTGAAGCCCATTTTTGTCTCAAACCACATGGGGCCATGTTGCAAAAAGGGACAAAGCTGTGAAAGACAACACTCGCTGTCAGTCAGTTATGTCAACTGATGTCCGGGCTTCGCATTATAGCTGAATATAAATTTATCTGATGTGGTATTTAAAAAAAAAACAAAACTCACGTACATTTGTCATGGATTCAGTCTCAGTTGTCATGGAACAAATGTAGGCACTAGTCAGCTAACTATAAAGTTATATTAGTATGTTAATGTTAGCTAATTTAGTAAGGTAGCTAGTAGAGTTGAGCCGGATCCTCGGCTGAAACGAGTATCCGGTACGGATATAGCACTTTTGCCGAGTACGAGTATTATACGAGTAATACGAGTCAATATCTGTGCTCGGACTGAATGAAAATCCTCACACAGCCTCACAGCCCCTCCCCTACTCACACCTCTGCTCACTCACGCAGAGGAGTATTTCAAATGAAGCTGCACACACTCCCTCCCTCCCTCTCTCTCTGTTGGTTTTTTAATCGTCAGTTGGCGCTAAACAGTTTTATTTTACTTCACACACTTTCTAGGTAGTAGTGGTATAAATAATATTACAAATTAAGCTACGTACACACACACCTGGCGTGGAAATAAAAATAAAAAAAAGACCAGAAAAAAAGATCACATGATCATAAAAATAAAAGTTAAAAAAAGAAAGTTATGTTGAGTATGAAAACTCTTGTTCATGGCATTTCATTTCATAATTGCAATGTGTTGTATTCATTGTTGCAAAACTTGTTCTGTAAATAGTTTGCTATCGTGATCAAAACCATTTATCTGAAGCTCAGTGCTGATGCTGTGCTGTAAATAGTTTTCTAATCAGCAATAAATATAACAATTTCTGATCAACCCATATTGAATGCATGTTTAAAATAACATACTGGTTAAAGCCCCGCCCATTTCAACCAGACGCATTTACAGGTTAAAACCCGCCCACTTCCTGGTTAGGCCACGCCCACTCTAAGTATGGATACGTATAATTCATATGGTTTACAGATACAGATACAGATAATGCTGTACTCGTTCATCTGTAGTTGAAACCTAGACATTTTAATATTTTATTGAAAATATTTAGTCATTTGACTTTGATGGAAGCAATGCAGCTCAAAAAAGATGAAACAGGTGCAACAAAAGGTCAGAAAAGTAAGGTGTACTCGAGTTATTATCGTTAATGAAAACTAAGACTTAAACTGAAAGTAACAATGAAATAATAATCCCGTTAACTATATTAAAAATAAAAACTAAAGTCTAAACTAATTTTTTTTTTTTTTATAAAATGAAAACAAAAACAAAACAAAACAGGGAAACAAAAAAAACCCCAAAATTAAGTAAATCTATGGAAGAGGTCCGCAAGGAATTGTCTATGTTACACTGGATTTCTGGAAGTATAAGGAAAGATATTTATCCTAAAATAATGTTCCAGTAGCTTTAGATTTAGTCAGTGCTCCTGCCTCCAGGATTTTGGTTAGCATAGTTTCTCCGAGTGTCCTGCTTTCATGTGGTCTGAGAAATCATGATACAACTTCTATTGAGCAATGTCTTAAGCTTAAAATTAGTAAGAAATTACCTGACTGAAGATATGTAGGAGTGGCACAGGTGCTTTTGTGTGATGAATGTGCATATGTGTTAGTCGTCTCTGGGATGGAGACTTACATTGGCCTAACCTCATCTCTTATTACTAAATTTTCAGTTTCATTATTTTTTTAAGATGTGTCCTTAAAATGCTACCTCTTCAAGCAAAGACTGGTGTCTTAAAAGTTAAATAGAAATGTTTTGTTTCTGGTGTTTGGTGACATCCTTTGTTTTTGAACTACTTTTAACCTTTGATACTACATTTTTCTAATTACTCAAAGGAAAGAAAAAAGGATTTTTGTACTGTTGTTGATTGGTAACACTCTTTCATCCTAGATTTTCTTTTGTCAATATCTGTAATTCTACTCCTGAAAAACTAAAAGTAAGACTAAAACAAAACTAAAACTAACCGATTTTTAAAACTAAAAGTAAAACTATGGATGTTGACCCTGTTAAACAAAGTAAAACTAAACTGAAATAAACAAACTGAAAGATGAAAACTATTGAAAAAAACTATTTTAACTCTGCACTTGACAACTATTCAGGTTAAGTGGCAACAGGTCAGTAACACGACAGCAGAGTCTCTCAGACGTAAAGAGAGACTGTTGCATTGTCACATCAATCTGCAACAAATCATATTTAAAAATTGTGGAACGATTTCAGAAAAATGTTCCTCAATGTAAAATTGTAAAGACTTTGAAGGCCCCACCATCATCTTAATACCATCAAAAGATTCAGAGAATCAGGAGGAATGTCTGTGCACATGGGAGAAGGCCAAAGCTCAAAAGTGGATGTGCGTCATCTTCAGGCTCTGCATTAAAAGCAGAGATGATTCTCTCCTAGACATCACTGCAAGGGCTCAGGAACACTTCCAGAAATCACTGTCTGTAAAACACTGTTCACCGTGCAATCCACAAATGAAAGCCTTGCCTTGCTGCTCTCTAGATCTTTCACTAACAGAAAACCTTTGGCACATCGGATACTGTAGATTAAAAAAAATCTGCCAATGAAGGCCCGGGACTGTTGAGCAGCTAGAATTCTCATCAGACAAGAATGGAACTACATCCCTCCCCTAAAACTCCACCACCAGGGACCTAATGTACAAGGACTTGTCTGGATTTCATTCTAAGTCTCTGCGTGGAAATAGACGCAAAAAAAAAAAAGTAGATGGGCAGCTTGATGGTTAGAACAAACGACCCATGTAAAGAGACTACAGTCCTCCTGCAGCAGTCGCAGGTTTAACTCCCAACCTGCTACCCTTTGATGCGTGTTTTCCCAATCTCTCTCTGTGGCCTGTTTCCTGTCTGTACACTGTCAATAAAAGGTCATTAGAGCCAAAAAAAAACAACAGATGTAAAAAAAATAAAATAAAAATCAGAGGTACTGTGCAACATGGATGCATGAGCGCAATACTCCTCCCAATGTCCTCCCTCCAGTAGACCAATTTAAATATGATAATGAAAAACAAAAATAGGCTGAAACAAAAAAAAGACATTTCACTGTGTTTTAAGTTAAGGCAGGTAAAATGATTTATTTGGTACTCTGTCGTCGGGCATGATTAGTAAAAGGAAAAAAGTAATATGGTGTCATCCAACATGTGGTGGACACAGAAAAACGGTAAAGGTGGAACTCGAGAACGAGAGAAAATTTATCAGAGCTGAGCTGGCAGCTTTGGGTTGATGATCTTACAGCATTAACGCAACATTATGCAGCACATCTTGTCAAGGCAACGTAGGAGCACCTCAAAGGTCCAGTCAAGACAGCTCCCAGACTTTTGAACTGCACGATCAGTCTGCAGCTGCCCGAGTGCATTAATGAAATCATTGTATCTGCACTCTGTATCAGTCTGTAGGTTAGTGAGGGAGGGTAACAGCCACATCTTCAGTGTCACCTCCAATGTCACCTGATGGGATATTGAATAATTCTACACCTAATGAACTTTTGAAGCTGGATTCTACATTGATTTTAATTTTAATCACATTACTCACCAGAAGCCCCACATCCTGCAGCCCACCAGCTGGAGACTCATCACCACACTGTCGTGGCTGATCCAGGACAGCTTACCACAACGTTAAGACAGGGGTATTTGTGCATCACATATTACTAACATGCGTATGGAATTAAAATTCTTCCTGTTAATATAAGGAAATTTGTGTTCAGATGGCGTCTTTATATCAATGAGTGTGTCGTTGATCAGTTGGAAAACCATGTCATCCAAGAGTTTATAGAAGATAGCTCTGGAGATATGAAAACAGCTGTTATCATCATGGACCAAAACGTCATCACGGCCCCTAAAATCTCGCTCCCCTCTGGTTCTGCCAAAGCTGTAACCGTCATAGGCTGGGTGTGGCATCATTTTGATGATTTTATATGTTCTGACTAATCGTTTATTGAAAAATTGCAATTACACTTTTCTTTTCTCTGTCAATTAGAAAACCATCTCTGTTTCGAGCCATCAGTTATCAGTTTCTGCCACTTTTAATTATAAATAGATTGTCAATAAAAATTAATGTCTCTTTTACAAAATTTGATTTCTTGATCAAAAATTGATTTCCTTCTTTGATTCGTGGCTTTGGGTCTCAGATTTTATATTTTAATTCACCATATATATGGCACCCCTGCCTTTCGCCCAAAGTGAGCTGGGATAGGCCCCAGCAGACCCCCGTGACCCTGAACAGGACAAAGCGGGTATAGATAATGGATGGATATATATGGCGCTGAATTGAATTTCACGTGTGGATGATACAAATCATCCAAGTGTAGCCAACAAACAAAACCTCAGAAAAGTACGTACGTCGGCTTTGAAGTGTGCGTGGAAGACATTCACTCACATTCATTTCACTTTAAGGATATCTGAATGTGAGCTTGGAGAATTACTTTTGTACATAAAGCCCCTGGTCTCCTTTCTTCACAGACATTTACAGACAGAGTAAAGGAGATGCTTCACAAAGTTAAACTTCTTCCTGTTCTAACTTTTTTGACATGTGCTGCAGCTAAAGATTATGGTTAGCTGAAAATGTTGGAAGCGCCATGTTGGCTGCAATGCAGAATTTGAGTTGTTCCATCGTCGGTGTGTTTTCCGACTCATGTTGCATTAGGTTCTTATCAAGGCTAAAAGAACCTAAAACTATCCAAGCTGGGAAACACGCTTCTAGTGTTTTTGGCTAAAATGCTGGATCACAAGACATGTCGACGTGTGGCAAGGAAGGGAGATGAACATGAAGAAAGTGAGGGATAGTAGAGGGACACTTGGTGGGGGCCTGGGTAGGACAGTACTGACCTTTATGACAGTTCAGCCAAAGAAAGCCCCCTCATTGGCTGGCTGTAGGAACAGGTCATAAGACCTGCACAATCCATAGTAGGAACACTAACAAGCAGAAGTACACATCAAATAAAATTCATCCAAATGCGTTTTTGTTATTTTAGGTGGTTATTATCAGGATGATGTATGTCCAAGTGTAAACTTCCCCCCAGAAGTTGGTTTTAATTGTTTTTTTGATTCTATACATGGTGTCTGACCTCATGCTTTTATTGTGGTACTTCCAGATACCGGCTGTGTCAGTTGGCATATTATAAATATTTAGTATTTAAATGTTTCCCTCAAAACATTTAACATTTAGGTGCAACATTTAATAATTACACTTAACAGTAACTATATAATTCTAAATACTATATATACACTCCTCAAAAAAATAAAGGAAACACCTAAGCGACACACTGTCACTCCAAGTATATCACACTCGTGTGAAATCAACCTGTCCAGTGAGGAAGCAATTGTGAATCCATTCCACCTGTTTTTGTGGAAATAAAACAGACAACAGGTGGAAATAAGAAAGGAGTGGTTCTACAGGTGGTGACCACAAACCGTTACTCTGTTCTCGTCGTTTCTGGCTGATGTTTTGGTCACTTTTAAATGTTGTTAGTGGTCTCAGCCCTAGAGGTAACATGAGGTGGTGTCTACAATCAACAGAAATTGCTTGGGTTGTGCAGCTCATCCAAGATGGCACATCAGTGTGAGCTGTGGCAAGAAGGTTTGCTGTTTCTCCAAGCACAGTATCCAGAGCATGGAGGAGATACCTGGAGACAGGCCAGTACACCATAAAGGGGGCCCTAGGAGGCAACAAGCTAGCAACAAGACTGCGACCTCCTCCTTTGGGCAAGAAGGAACAGGGGGAACACTGCCAATGACCTGCATTGGGTCACTGACATGCATGTTTCTGCTCAGACTGTCAGAAACAGACTCCATGAGGGTGGTATGAGGGCCTGACGTCCACAAATGGGGCCTGTTCTTACAGCACAACACCATGCAGGGCATTTGCCAGAGGACACCAATAGTGGCAGATTTGCCATCGGCGCCCTGTGCTCTTCACAGATGAGAGTAGGTTCACACTGAGCACATGTGACAGATGTGACGGAGTCTGGAGACACCGTGGAGAAGTTATGCTGCCTGCAACATCCTCCAGTATGACTAGTTTGGTGGTGGGTCAGTAATGGAGTGGGGAGGCATTTCTTTGGATGGCCGCACAGCCCTCCATGTGCTAGCCAGAGGTACCCATTAGGTACCGGGATGAGACCATATGCTGGTGCAGTGGGCCCTGGGTTCCTTCTGATGCATGAAAATGCCAGGTCTCATGTGGCTGATGTGTGTTCCTCCATGATGAAGGCATTGATGCTATGAACTGGCCTGCCCGTTCCCCAGACCTGAATCCAACTGAGCTCATCGGGGGCATCATGTCTTGTTGCATCCACCTGACACCACGTTACACTGCAGACTGTCCAGGAGTTGACTGATGCTTTGATCCAAGTCTGGGAGGAGATCCCTCAGAACATCCGCTGCCTCATCAGAAGCATGCCCAGGCGTGGAAGGGCGGTCATACAGGTACGTGGAGGCCACACACACTACTGAGCCTCATTTTGAATTTTCGCAGATGTTGGATCAGCCTATAATGTGATTTTTCCAATTTTATTGAGTATGATTCCAAATCCAGATCTCCATGTGATAATAATTTTGATTTACATTAATCATATTCATGTTTTTTTTTTTTCTCAGTGCACTTTACTATATATTGAATAAAGATTTTCAAATGCAATATTTCATTAACTGAGATCAAGGATGTGTTATTTAGTGTTCCCTTTATTTTTTTGAGCAGAGTACAATATATGTACTGTATATACAATATTTAAAAAAAAAATTGTAAATGTGCTGAAAAGTGACTTTTAAAAATTTTCACTACTTTTTAAAACATTGAAGCTAAATGTGACAAGATGCTGCTTTTATTTTCAGCGTGAGACTCTAGAAACAGCACTCCTCACATCAAAATCAAAATGAATATTTTCCATGAGAAGGTGAAATGTCACAGTTTCAACATCTGTTATGTTCTTTATATTCTACTGGGAATAAAATATGGGTTTCTAAGAGTTGCAAACCATTGCATTCTGTTTTTACTTGTTTTATACAGCATCACAACTTTCCTGGAGTTAAGGTTGTTCTAAGTCATTCATGTTAGGTCTGTCTGTTAGCTGGCAGCAGACCAGGAACAAAGCCACGCTACACTGATGGCAGCAAAATGTCAGACCAGTGTGAAGTGAAGTAACCACTGACCTAATGGAAATATTGACCAAGTTGTCAACGTCTCACCTCACAGTCTGGACTTCCAGTTCGCTCGATAAAACCTTCCTATGATACTATGTGTACAGAGACATGACCATCCATAATCATATTTTCATCAGCGCTTCTATGTTCTATGGTTGCTATGACTATAAACGGCCTGCAGTTCAACCGTAGCCAACCCTCACAGACATCCAAGATAAAAAGAAAAAAAGAAGATCATGATCACCAGTTTATTTCAGTCAACTCTGTTTTTCTTTCAAGTGCACACAAAGTGAAAAAAAAGCACAAGAAAATGAGAAATGGAAATTATGCCTGATGGTTGGCTCTTCATATGTTTTGCTCCAAATTAGTTCAAGATTTTGATTGCAGGCAAAAGATGGCTAACACTAGACATTATGATTATTGAATAAGCACAACATCTGAAACAGTGGGATAGAAAGAACATTGTTGTCTTCCTGTTCCATTCAGGATTTATAGGAAAACTATTCTTAACTTTTCATTTTGAGTTAAAGCTTCGGGAAACCACAATAATGTCGGTCAAACCCATGACAGCACTTTAACAGTTTGTAAATCTTTCTATTTGTTACTGTTTTGTTTTTTTTCTTTTGCAGTCATCAAATCATTTGGAAGTTAAGACCTTCTCCAAAAATATTTGCAGTTAGTCACAGGGAAAGTTGTAGTTTTTATAAATTTATAAGTTTACCAGTTAGAAAAACAATAGACTTTATTTTGCACAGGTACACTGATGTGCATGGAAATCAGGACCTTATAAAGCTACTGTAGCTTTTGAACATTGTGGTTTAGCGTTAGAATTTCACAGAGATGAAAGCATTAGCTAATAATGATATTTATTTCAGTCCTAAAGTCTTTATGTGCACTGGGGTGAGACAGAGCACAAGTAAACAGGCTTTTGAGAGAAAAGACTTTAAAGGAATCCTCCCCTACATCACAATCATCTGGATACAATTGTGTCATTACAGCCGACTCCTGTCTGTGAAGGAGGGGATGTTAAATACCCCAACGATAAGGCTTCAAAATGAACCTTTTACTCTCATTCCATTCCCTCTCTTTCCTCGTACTCCAATCTCAAGCACCACACAAGAAGCTTTTGTGACTGCAGGAAATAGGGTTGCTTCCACTGTGGCAGGCGGCCTCTCATTTGACCTCTGACCTCACTTTGTGACTGGCCCAGGAAGAGTGACTCAACACAGATCCAAGGAACAACTTACCGTAACTCGAGGCTCCAGTCAAGTAACATTTTCACACAGGTGAATGAAGTTGCATCTGTGTGTAGCTGCTGGAATGGCTGGATGTCACAAAGCAGCCGTGTGACTTTTTGTGGAAATAATAATCCATCTCTCCGTTTTCTGTACCTGCTTCATCCTTCTCAGGGCAATGTTGCCTATCTCAACAGTCTCTACTCCCTGGACAGGTTTCCCGTCGTAAATTATATTAAAAAGTTAAAATGAGCTGATTTAAAATATCTATCATCTATCGTCAACACTTAATTATCGATAACACATCTGCCAGTTATATCTTTATTACAACTCTGTAATTCTTAGCTTTTGAAAACAATTTACCAAACACTGACCTCTTTAAAACAACATGCCTGTAATTTTGCTTTTAGTGGAAAAAGAGACAGAATCATCTACTACCAGACTAGTAATCATGGCAGAAGAAACTGACTCAGCGCATGTAACATAGTTTTTTAATTTTTCCTTCACCATTAGATCACTTAGTGTTTCAAAAATCAGTTTCATGCATGTGTAATTTGAATTTCTCTTGATCATAAAAGGGCATTAATTAATTCACCTGATCCAAAAGTAAGTCTCCTATTTACAGTAAATAGCCTGGTCAGATCCTTGCTCCTTATCTGATGACATTTCAGTTGATCCACCTCTGGAATCTACATCATAATCATCATTAAAACACTTAAGAGCTTACACGAACAAATAGAACACAGCTGTCTGTCCTTTAATCTAGAGGTAATTTGTATTCCTCACACAATATCCACTGGGAATGAGTCAGGACTGAGTTGTGTTAAAAGCTTTCAACTGGTCCAGAATGATGCAGCATTAAAATTGACTAGAGCTGAGTATAGAGATAACATAACTGCCACCATCGTTACTGAATGTACCCACTAAACATTCTCAATACTGGAGGAAAAGTGTTCAAAGCACATTAATAATGCATATTATTGTCACAGTTTATGTCAAATAAGTGTAAAAGCTTAATTCCAAGGGGTTCACATACATTTTTTGCTGCTATAATGAAATAAAATTCTGTACTTTTACTGTATATCTTTGTGATAATGTGTTATGTTTTGTTACTCTTGGGTATCCGTATCAGAATCTGGACTGAAAAAGGTCAGATTGGTGCATTCCTTGTTTCTTTGTATGTCAACTGAAAATGCTTTATTTATTTTTCCACGTTCCATTTCCATTTTTATGAATTTTTAAAAAAACCTGTTGGACAAATTTGACAGAAATATTAATTTAACAAAAAAGAAAGGCAGCACAAGTGTTGCATATTTGGGCAATATTACAGGGGATTGAAGGGACCAGCAATCTGAGGCATACAGGGGGATATATGCTAGTTATCCATCCATCCATCCATCATCTATTCCCGCTATTTCCTGTTCAGGGTCACGGGCGTCTGCCGGAGCCTAACCCATTACTACGGGCAAAATATATGCTAGTTATTTTTCAGTTAAATTGAATTTTATTTTAAATAAATTCTTTAGTCCAGTAACCTGTAGAGTGCAATGAAAGAAGCTTGTGTTACCTGCAGCAGTTGTGGAGAAAATGGTTTAAGAAAACACAAGCAAACTGTTTTTAAAACAAAGATTAATTATATTGCCAAGTAAAGATCTTAGAAAGAAATCTGTATCTGCAAGTCAGAACTTCACAAAAAAAAAAAAACATACTGACTTCAAACTTTTTGTGAAGTGCATATTAATATTTAAATTAAGTTGATTTTCTTCCCTCATATCATCTTAGGTCACCTCTGATTCTGATATACCAATATCTATTCTACTAACACCAAAACACCGAAACAGCCACATGAACATCATCATAATAATAGTAGAATTCCACTTCACTTATTTGTCTGTATGTGTGTGTGTGTGTGAGTTTTTTTTTCCTCTTACCATATTTAGTCATTTTGTGATGCATTCATTTACTGCACAGTGACAGAACAATAGTCTGTGTGGAGGTTAGGGTTTTTTCATGGGCATTGCAAAAAATGAATGAAAGTAAAGGTAATGTCCTTATAAGGATAATAGTGAACTTGCAAAAACTTGTGTGTGTGTGTGTGTGTGTGTGTGGGTAGGTGATCAGTTTAGTGAGGCTTGACAAGATGACTGCTTTGATCTCACCAACACCTCCCCTGAACCAATGCAGCTGGCTGTGGTGTGTGTGTACTGTATGTGTGTGCTTTTGTGTGTAATATACATGCACCACTGTATGAAATAGAATTGGCGTCTTTTTTTATTTTTTGGTTTCAGTAATGCTTCACATTGTAATTTCTATTTCTCCCAAATTCTAGCAGATTTGTATTAAATTTGGATGACAAGTATGTAATCTTTACTTTCTCATTCATCATTTCAGCATTACATTTACTTATCTGTATTTAAAACATAGAATATTTCAAGCAACTCATAGCAACAAATATTGAGTAATATAGAAAGAATGTCATTAAAATGCAAAAGACCTTCTACTGTTGAGACCAATAATTTGGCTTTTGTTTTGATTTAGCACTATATTTGTGGTGTTGGGCCTGTAAAGGGATTAGTTGCAAACAAGCAACACATTCATTCATGTATAAATTCATTGACTGCAACTCAGATTAATATCCTTAGAGCTCTTTGGGTGTAATGCATTACAAAGTAATATGTTGAAGGAATCGCGTTTTTGCAGTCAGCTAGTAGTTAAGTAATCCTTTCCTTAAGATTTTCATATGTCTGCATGTGCCTTTGTTGCCATAAAACCATTAACAAAAAACAAAGGAGGAAAATTCCCAAATGCATCCAGAGTCAATTTTGTTGCCAGGCAGAAATGAGGTATCACAAATGTAAGTGTGCATACGCAGCTTTAATGTCTACATCTGCTATTATTCTGAATTTTTGGGTCAAAAGGACAAATTCACATTGAAAAGAACTGTACTTAAGATTTCATAGATGTCTCTGATCTGTATATTTTTTGATGTATCAAAATGCCCTCTCCTGGCTGCCATTATTCAAGTCAGTATTAAACACAGGACAAACTATATGCATGTAGCACACCAAATGAATGGGAAAACTCAGCTTTAAGTGCAATAAGTACATTTCCATCAAAACAAAATACAGTTCCACCAAATTGTTGCTAACTAAACTCATCACAAAAAGATGAGAAATCCATTTGCCACAGAAAACTGGCACCACCAACCAACTGTTATGCAACACCAGGAAAGGACTGCAGACAAAGAACAACAAAAACACTTTCTCCAGCTGAAGTCAAAAACTGGTCTTACCTTTGATAGTTCAACATCATAAATCCACATCTCCACTGTAATTCCAAACCTCCATGAGGAATCAAGATTACCCTTGGTCCGCTGGTTGATGCAGTGGTTTAAGAAGGCAGCACATGTAGTTGCTGGTTTAATTCCCAGCCTGCAACCCTTTGCTGCGTGTCTGCACCATTCCCTCTCTGCTAATAGGAGAGAGTTCTTTCCTGTTTCTCCTTACTGTAAATAAAGCTCACAAAATCTTTAAAAAAGAAGGATTATCTTGGCTCTCCAAGACTGTTCCTGTTACTAGTTTGAACAAAATCTGAAGCTGCTGATTACCATCTCAACCAGATACATTATTTCCTTCATTCTTATTGTGTAAATACAATTGATTCGATTGGCTCTGTAAATTTTAGAGAGATTTTAGGCTGGTGCAGGTAATCTGGTCATTTTCATTCTTGTATTTAAAAGATGCTCTCAAACATCTCATCCCAGGTCCTCTAGCGATACTTCAACTTAGCCGACTCCTTATTGGGCCTTACAGACATGAACTGGGTGGATTTGAATTGCTGAAGAAAAGAAAAGTGGAGCCGCTTGGATCGAAGTGAGTTTCTGGATCAATTCAGTTCAATTCAATTCTTTTTCAATAAAAAAACAACAACATACTTCTGAGAAACCGAGAAGATGACAATCAAGCACATAGCAAAGTAACAATGACGAGATAAAAAGCCCCTCTTGGGAAGAAACCTTGAACAGGGCCTGGCTCAGTTATAGTGACACCCAATTGCCGATATCCAGCTGGCTAAAGGAAGAAATGAGGAGGGAGACAAGACAGAGAGAACGAAGGACAGAGGGAGGAGAGGGACAAAACTATACAACATGTGGTACAAAAATATACAAATATCTGGTACAAAAATATGTGGTGGTCGGAGTGCTGGACTGCAGGTAGGCCACACCAGCAGGGGTCCCACAGTGACAACCTGTCGACAGGTGCAGGTAAATGCAAGCATGGTCAGAAGATGGAAGGTTTGGGAGGCAAGGAGGAGCACAACATCACCATGGCACCACCTGAAAAAGGAGAAGAGAGAAGAGAGTGAGACTATGGAAGATAGACAACATTGATTAAATGATTCAGGACGATCTGAGACTGAGATCAGACAGACGGGGTGAAGATGCTCAGTGTGCAATAGGACTCCCCACAGAATCATAGGCGTAAAGCAGCATAAGTAGGAGGTGGAGACTACAGAGTTAAAGGCTTTATCAAAAAAGAAGGTCTTAACTCTAACCTTAAATGTAGAGAGGGAGTCTGCCTCCTGGACTGAGGTTAGGAGTTGAATCTATAATAGAGAAGTCTGATAGCTAAAGGTTCTACCACCCTTTCTAGGCCTACAGACTCTAGGAACAGCAAGTAAACCTGCATTCATGGAGCAGAATGTTCTATTAGGACAGTAAGGAGATATGAGGTTTTTCAGATATATGGAGCTTTATGATGCAAGGCTTTATATGCTAGAAGTAATATTTTGAATTTGATTCTAAATTTAACAGGAAGCTAATGTAGTGAAGCTAGAACTGGTGAGAAGTGGTCTCTACCCAGTTCTAGTAAGTACTCATGCTGAAACATTCTGGACCAGCTGAAGAATTTTAACAAGAGTATTTGTACTGCAAGAAATAATGCAGTACAATAATCCAGCCTAGAGGTAACAAGGACACGGATTTATTTCCTATGCATCCTCTTGAGTCAGCACAATATTTTAATTTTCCTGATATTACTCAAGTGAAAGAGTGCTAACTCTGATCTGTTTTATATAAGTGTTAAAAGACAAATCTTCATCATATATGACAACAAGGTTCCAAAAAGTAAATGCAGGGCTAAGGTAATATGATCTGAATTGAATGTACAGCTCAAGAGTTCCTCTTAGAGGTGCTTGGAACTAATTACAATGACTTCAGTTTTATCTGAATCAAGAAGCAGGAAATTTCCAGTCATCCAGGTCTTCACATCTTCCATGCATGTATCTAATAAGACTATTTGATTAGTTTCATGTGGCCACAAGGATAAATATAGCTGAGTATCATCTGCATAACAATGAAAATGTATGTTATGCTTCCTAATAATCTTTCCCAAAGGAGGCATGTAAATAGAGAAAAATGTTGGTCCAAGAACAGAACCCTGCAATATGTAGAGTACTGCAGGGTACAAGACCTGCATGGAGGAATGGGCCAAAATATCAGCAACAGTGTGCGAAAACCTTGAGAAGCCTTACAGAAAACGTTTGACCTGTCATTGCCAACAAAAGGTATAAAACAAAGTATTTAGATGAACTTTTGTTATTGACCAAATATTTATTTTCCGCCGTGTGTGTGTTTGTTTTCTGTCCATTTAATTTGTTAATGCTGTCAAGTTAAAACCGTTGATACAAAAAAT
>JBAMYA010057610.1:0-29284 GCA_037176975.1 Arrhamphus sclerolepis | reverse complement strand
CAGATTCATGTCGGTTGAGTCATGGGGCATTTGGATGTGAAAAAGTGCTGCAGGTGTTGTGTGTGTGTGTGTGTGTGTCCACTAGGTGGCAGCGCCAGTCGTAACATTTGGGGCTTTCGGGTCCAGAAAGCAAAAATCAAAAAACAAGCATTACCTATCATTCATTTTATGACATTTTCTGCCATGATGTTCGACTAGAATGTTGCAGAGTCTCCGAAGCAAAGAAGCTGCACAGCTATCCCTTCGTGACTGACGTGTTGTGATTAAAGTGATCAAAAGGTCAAGGAAAATATCAGCACTGACAGCTACATGAGAGGTGATCCTGTCTACTCTGCCTGGCTTAACTGGGGGAAACCAAAAAGTGCTAAGTCTGCTAAACCCCGGATGACTGTAGATGCTGCCACCTTAAATGTCATGTTCAGTGGTACTCGGGTAGCCTCTATTACCCCTTAACAGTGAGACAATTAGATGATTTCATCTTTCCTTTTGTCATAAACTACCTTTATTTACTTTCTATATCTTCTATATCTATCTATATTCTGCACTGCACAACTTCAAAGTAGCAACAACAGAGGAATTTGTTGCTCATTGTGCTTGTGTCATTCAGAGGAATGGTTGAGTGTTTCCTTAGAAAAGTCTGACTAATTCAGGCTAATAAGGTTTCATTCTAGCATAACATGTTGACATTCAGAGAACCGTGAAGATGCACATGATTGTTTGAATGGAAACACATGGAGGACTTAAACACACACACGTGCAGTCGCCGCTGCAGAGAGACGTCCAAAGCAGAGAACGTAGCCAAGGCAAACTGGCAGGATGCCCTGTGAAGCCTTGCAGATATGGGATTGGCTCAGCTGGAAATAACTCCCAGATAGAATGAACACTTCCATCCTATCTGAGTGAGAACTAAAGTCTTTGTTTGGATGCATCAGGTGGTCAATGAATATATGGAGGGAAAACTGAATCTTTTTTCCATTATACAGATTTCTGTCTGCATGAAATGTGAAAACTGTCTAATTTAAGAGCGTTGTACAGACAGTAAACACAAACTACAGTTAGACAAACAACCAATTTTTTTTTTATATTAAGTCTGATGTAATGTTTTTTGTAAAAAAATAAATAAATAAAGTTTTCTCTTTTATTTAGTGATGCTGGAACTACACAGCTGAAACTCAGGCTTCATGCTGACAATGACTCAGTTTTTCAGCACCTTCCCTCGCTCAGTTTTTTTTCTTGTGCTGTGTAGCAGCTATAAACTTCAACCCCACCACCACCACCACCACCACCACGTGCACCTCCATCAGGTGCTTGGCTCAGAGATAAGCTCCTTGCCTTCTTGGCAAACTGTAAACTAGCTAGTAGCTCCAGGTTCAGTCTAATGCAGCTAATGCCTATTTAGTTTGACAGATAGTAAGATTACATATAAATGTTCAAATAATAGGAAGCAGTGTGCTTAAAACGCAACTAGATTTATTAGTTTTAAGCAGAGATTTATATGTGCTTGAGTCACAAGCACACACTTGGGTCGCGGTAAATTATACTGGAGCCTTTTTTCTTTTCTTTTTTTTTAAACTTGTCTCCTCCAGAAAAAAAAAAAAAGCAGGTAATAAGAGTTCCCTCATCCTTGGACAAAAGTGAATAGTTCTCTTTTTCATTTCTAGTCATAAAAAAGGCAGAAAGAAAAAAGAAAACCAGACATTTTCTATCACTGATCCACCTGTTCATTTCAGGACCTCCAGTAGGGCAACAAAGTTTTGGGGCACCTCTTAAATCTTCTTTACTACCACACTTTCTTTCTTTTTTTTCAATCACATGAGATTTGGTTATGGACAAATTACAGTAACAGATAAATGTCTTTTTTGTTGTTCATATTTTTCAGAAAAATAAATTGTGAAAGGAAAAATGTGAACATCCACACACGAGGAGGATGCTGTGAGCTGGTTCAGGCAGGTCACATCCTCACTCATTTGTAGATGTTATTTGTAATTTTTTTCCCCCCATTTTACTGCTTTTAAACAGTGTTTGTTGAGGCTTATGCATCATAGGTACTGTGCCTGCATTTCCATTAAAGCCTAGCTGTGAGACAGCGTTGACCTCCTGCTCGACCCTCTCAGATGTCGCACCTCCGTTTGGACCTGATAGGATCCACTGAGTTAGCAAATTATCACTCCATAACATCTAGTAGTGCGACTGCATTACTTCAGCTGTTTGCCAAGAGGCTGAGATGGTTTCTGTTTGCATACACTGTATTGACAGTGATGAATCAGAAAAGATGTCTCCTAACTGAGGTGGACTTTGAGACAGCTGGACATCATCTCCTGCTGAGTACCTAACCCATGATAGGGACAAGCTTCTTTCCTGAAGAGCTTTGCAAAAAGTTTAATTGCAGGGATGTTCCTGATAATGGAGACACATGTTGATGTTTTCGGCCTGTTATGTTATTTAATGCATAGCCTACTTGCTAATTTGTCTGACTCTTCGAGTTTTTGCCATTTTTGGTGGCTTTATCATCTTACTGCATCAGGACTTCACTGATATGCTTTCACCGATGAGTCAGTAAGGACACACTAAAGCTCAAACAGGAAGACAGCTGTGTGTGCTAAAGACTTGTTTAGAAATTTAGCTCCCCTTCTGTAGTAAGCTATTTCTGGTTCTCAGCCCTGATCCATTAGTTACAGTATATTATAAAATTTATTTTTTTCTTTCCGCACATTGGCACGTTGTCCATATAAACCTCATTATAGGTAATGTGAAAGCATCAGCAGACATATTATTCCCTTTTTAATCAATGGTTGGAACAATTCCTTAGTCACAGAATACAGTGTCTGGATGCCAGCCTGGCCAGCCATCCTCATTCAAAAGATTAGTCTGGTTCCTCTGGATTTCACTTTGGTTTCCAGCAGACAGTATCAACAGACACAGAAGAAAGTGGATCTGGACACAGTTGGGAATACATACAACCACTCAGAAAAAAAGAAGCATGTGATTCAGGCAGCGACAACCAAAGACATCTAAAGTGGCAAAAGCGAAACGGTGAAACGTCGGTGAAAGGGTGTTGGCAGTTTTGCAGTAAAACCTTGTTCATCTGAGGGCTTAATAACGATTCAGCAGTAATTTTGGTTGGTCTGAAGAATGCAGTTTGGATGCTCACATATGAATCACTGCATAAAACCCACCCCTGCCTGTAGCGATTGGTTTGGTATGTTCCAAACCGGTGGAAATGTCGTGAATGGGAGGGGTACCACATCCATTAAATGAGAGAGAGTGTTCATGAAGTGAAAGGCTATCTTTGAAATTGGACGTACAGATTTGTGGTACCAGCTTCACCTGGCTGGTCAGCAGGAGGGTCCCCCTCATCTGAGCCAGGTCCTGCTCACAGTTTCTTCCCTTTTTAAGGAGTTTTTCCTTGTCACTGTTTCTTTACTTAATAGGTACTCGAGGGTCTCTGGAAAGCACCTAGAGACAATTTGTACTGTAACAGACACTATATAAACATAGTTTATATAGTGTCTGTATAGTTTATAGTGTTTACTTTAACCAGCCCTTTAACTAATTAGCTATCAGCCTACACACAGTATAACTACTGCTGCAACTCCAAAGAGATTACGCGTACTGCCATTTATTGGTTTTACATGTAATCTGCAATCTGCCGTACCCTCTAGGCCTCTAGTGATCCCCTCTGTGGTGGAGCAGCAGAGCGCTGCCAGGTCCCAATGTTCTCTGTTATGATTAGCTTGTTTAGCAGCAGCTAAGTCCCTTTGCTTTTAAGAGGCTGGAGGAAGGATTTAAAGAGCTGCAAAGGCAGCCTGGAAAGGTGCGAGCGTGTTTGTGTGTTTGGGCATGTATCTTAACTGCCGTGATAATTACCTGAGAACAGAGAACAGCTCGTTCTGAGCGGTCTGGGATAGCATAACAAATGACTGGTCACATGACTCGACAAAAGGAGAGGGAAGATGAAAGCACAGTACATATACATACTGGGCCACTTAGAGACATGAATCTATTTAATGTTGCAGCTGGATGGCTGTAAAAGATGGGAAAATGGCTCAAATGTCAAATATTTAAACTTTTACCATCTATGTTTAGACACTATAGCACACACGCACAATAATTCCAACTTCCATGTCAGTGTTTCAGCATCTGTGTGCACGGCTGATCATGGTTTAGAGCTCTATGGATTCTACAATTACTCACCTTCATCCAGTAGAAGAGAGGTTTTATTTTTTTATTTTTTAATTCCTGTTTTTACCCAGACAACATTAAAATTTCAAAAAGAGAGAATGTGGGAAGGATAATATTTAATAAATGTACAATCTCAGATTTTAAACTGCACATAGTCATTTTTAAAAAAAAAATCTTTTAATTCTACTGGCCTTGATAGTAAAATATTAAAAACACATTTAAAACAGAATTTGGTTGAAATAAAGTTCATGTAAAAAAAAAAAACTGCAACCTCTGTCAGATCATGGGTGAAAGGAAGGAAGTAATTGAAAGTATAAACCAAATATTTCTTTCATTTAGCTGTTAATATACACTTCAGGCCATTACTTTTTAATGTTGCCACTCTTTCCCTTCTTCTTTAGGAGATCAAACTATGATCTTGATCTTGTCATTTCCAGATAGCTACTAAATAAAAGCTGGTTACGTCCAATATTATGATGGAAATCCTCTCTCTCTCTCTCTCTCTTTCTCGCTCTAAAAAAAAAGAAAAAAGCTGCAGTTCCCTTGGAAGTGTGACACAGCGTGACTGCAGAGGAACCCGGTGGGCATTTGTTTTCTTTCAGTATTCAGCTGATGATAACACAGCTGAGACAAAGACGCACAAGCCTGAGTCAGTGAACCCTGCATGATTCAGTCTGTAGCCCCGAGTCACTTGTGCCTTAAAAACACAATATTTCAAGTATGTGAGACCATTAGTGGTTAGTTCTGGTAAAAGCCACCGGACGCCAGTGGTGCAGATGCTGCCTCAGTGGACAGAGGCCACATTGTGCTTGATGTTGACACTTCATGTGGAAAACACATGAAGTGCATTCATGTTTACCACAGGAGACAAGCTGTGACCGCGGACGGTATCGTGTTAAACCACTTTAATGTCAGTGAGTTTTGTGAACTTACCTCGCTCTTTCTTTTCTTTCGAAAAGGAGTCGAACTTCCTGCGCAGGGACTTCCTTCGTTTGCGTATTTCTGTGGAGAATAAAAGAGCATGATGATGATAGCTTCCTCGTGGTCAAGTGCTTTAAAACGGAGGATATTGCGTATTTCTGCGGTTTGAGTTGTCTGGTTTTTGTTTTATTTTTAATAATGTGCACTACTGAGATCAAACACTTGTCAGCAAGAATTATCAGCATATCAAAGAAGAAAGGCTGTCCTTAAATCAGCTCTGAATGAACTTAAGATGCTCAGTAAAGTCACATTAAACACCATCAATTCCAGTTGGCCTCAATATGAACTTTTCTCTTTCCGCTCTCCTCCGCCGGTGATCTTTTCCTCCTGAGTGCTTGTGCCTCTTCCTCAGTTTTAAGAATAGATCAGACATTTTCAATAGACAAGTCCTTGTTGTTTATTTGAACAGACCATTTATTCTTCAGGCGATGAGTAAAACACAAAGGCAGGCGTGTGTGTGTGTGTGTGAGAAAAATACAAAAAGAAAGGTAAATAAATTGCAGAAGTATATTTAAAGGTATCTTTGTTTTCAGGATCTTTTTTTTTCATAACAGAAATTATAGATTTTAAAGGACAATGATAACTATAGTTTCTGTTAACAATACAGATATTTAATATATACAAAATTATCTTTCATTTAAGCTGGACATAAGCATTTGCTCCAAAATAAATTGATATTACTTTGTATTAGGAATGTTGTAAAAAAGTAACAAACTACAGACAAGGGTGATTTTTTTGAGAAGAAAAAAAAAGAAAAAAAAATACAATTCAACTCCTCTCAATCTCTGACAACTCTGAAAAGCAGTATGCTTCTTTTGAAAAGAGACACAAAAAATAAAACACAGCCCTGACGTGAAGCTGAACGGAGAAAAAAATGGGGAAGCTGAGTATCGAATTAAACTTTGATACCCAAATACGCACAGAAGCAAGCACAGAAAAAAGCTGCACTTAAAAAAACCACAAGCATTTCCTCTGATAACTGCTCCCTCAGTTCAAAAGACGGTGACGTATTGACTTACGATTACCCGTATGCTGAAGCTGACCGCGAAAAACATATCTAACTCATAAACGTGCAGGTTTTGATGCTGTAAGAAGCAGCGAGTAATGTTAAACCACTTGATATTTTAATCTGCAAGGAAGTGTAAATGATGTAAGAATAACATTATTTGAATTTTGGGGGTCAAATAATATCCCCCTAGTGGTGTTTGACTTTGCGTCCATAAATAAACATGAACTATGAGAAAAACCAAACTTATAGGACTAATAAAGGAACCCCATCAATTCACTTAAAAGATTAAATAACCTCACTTTACATGATTCTCGGGGAACTGCGTCTTCGGCTACTGCCCCTATACCCTCTGGGAACTCAATCCCAGAACCAATCAGAACCTCGGACTCTACAAACCTTTAAAACCCACCTGCTCAAACAGGCATTTCCATAACTCATCTTACATCTTACATACTTGTTTTCTCTCTGTCTTTGGAAGCATCTTGTCTGTCCTGAAAAGTGCCCTAGAAATCCATTGTATTATTAATATTATTATTATTACAATTATTATATCTATTATGTCTCTTAATAACTAATCAAACTATCATGAGATGCTGGTGGTTGTATCTTGAAGCATCAAAATCATAGCCTTTAGGAGAAAAACGACAGAATACGTTTCTTTTCTGTACCATTTTCAACTTCTAACTAAAATATTTGTGGAGTACAAAATACTGTCTCTCATACTATAAAAAAATAAAAAATAAAACTGTAGTGAAAGGACTGTCAGGAAGTGTCACGTCTTGCAGCACCGTGTCACGAAAACAATGATGACGCTTGTTCTGCTGCAGTTGACGTTAGGGCAGCGGTGACTAGCGAGTTTAGAAAGTAATAAAGGAAGAAAAACAAGGATGGGCGTCATAAAAGCGACTTAACCTCCACATGTATAAGAGATAAAGAGCTAAAAATGGCAAAAATTATCATTCTGATTGCTTTTCTTTACTGTTTGCTGTTGTTGCATTTTCTCAAAAGCTTTTGTGTAGTCTCTTCTGTAAAAAGTGATTGATTTTCTCTTTTTCCTCTTTTTTCAAAGTAAGAAAAAGAGCATTTAATGCATGGTTGTTTACACTGTGCAGGTGCTCAGCATTTGTGAAGCAGCACTTCCGTCAGTCTGGGTATGGGCTCTGTTTTCAGACCAGTCTACTTTCTTTTTTTCTTTTTTCTCTTTTTTCTACGAGCCCGACATCCTCCACCTCTGAAGGGGTTCATGTGGAGGAAGCCATTGTTATGGTTAGTAAAGCTGCTGTTTAGAAATGACTGATTCAGGCTCTTCCCTATTAAGGAATGACTGGAGTTGCCCACACTGCAAATTTTGCTATTCAAAATACTTCTGTCACCAGCATAGGAGTTATTTTCCACTTTTCCTCTTACTCATAGGGAAAAAATCGGGGGGAGAGTGAGAAAAAAAGAAGACGACTTTGTTTGTGCTGTTGGGATAAAGGGGTCAAATTCCCATGACTGCAGGAAATTAAAGTTTATTTCCAAAGCACACAGCTCCTCCCAGCACACACGCTGCTGCCAGCTAAGGATGATCTCCTACTGAACGTATGCTTCTGCACGTGCATGACATGCGCATATGATTATATAAAACACAAGCAAAAGGAACTAATGCGAAAGAGACAAATCAACCACAAACCCCAAATCCATGTATGAAAGACTCCCTGCTTTCCCCCACAAATCTGCGTCATTAACAATGTTCCTGGTGTTATTTAAATTGCACCTGAGGTTCATCTCAGACTGCAAGTAAATAACTGGAGATCAAAACGCTCCACGACTAGAGCTCCATGCAGGGATTTACAGACTGGGCACAATGGTGGTTTAAGATTTAATGAAAGAAGTAACTTCTCCTGAGAGTTTCCTTAAAAAAAATAAAAAAAAGCATTATGTAGCACATCAGATTATAATAAAGTAAAGTGGTTGTTTAAGAGGTGCAAATATTTGCAACCAGTTTTTTTTTTTTTTTTAAACAAGAGAGTTACAACATAAAAGCAAAATTAAATGAATATAACTGATCATCTCAGTTTGAAGGGAACGCTCTCTTGATGCAAATTTGATAAATACCTAAACGTGGGTGTCAGTCTGTGCAATAAAAATCAAAAGCCAGTGAGACAAAAGATAATTTGACATTTGTAAGAACTTTTTTTTTCCCACATAGATTTTTAATGGTGCTTTTGCAGCATTTTGCCAAAAAGTGAATATTTCCTCTTCAGGAGCAGAGATTATCTCTGCAGGCGCCTTAGGTACATGTATTTATGTTGATTATACTGTTGATTATACTTGATTATACTGATTCTCACTTCTGATGATGTCACAAGTTTCTTAATGCTGATAACATGTTGCAACAAACTTTTAGGTAAATCTGGAAGGTAGTCAACCTCATGTCTGGGGTCTGTTTCATAGAGGAGGTTCAACAAACTTAGTTAAAGAGTAACAGTTTCAGAGAGTTACTTTAATCTACTCTTGACTCTCAGTTACGTAAATTAAAGATATTATCTTCTTTGTTGAATTAGAGCTTTTATTGCATTCACGTGGCTTTCTACAGAAATGTAAGACGGCTGCAGGAAGGGCAGTTGATGTGGGTTGAAATATGAGTGAATGCATTATTTAACTATTCAGCAGAAAAAAAAAGCTAAAAAATGACCAAAGGTATTTTCCATGAATTATGGGCATGTGATGGGTGTGATTTGTGATGCACGGAGGAATGACATCATACTGCAGAAAAAAACGATGAATCAAACACTTTTAACCTGACAAAAAACATTAATTGGAATATTAAAAATACAGGCGATAGCTGCATACCTCAACATACCTTCCAGATGCAAAATGCACATTTTATACTTGATAACCTGATGAAATTGAACCCTTTAATGAAGAGGAGGACGTGGAAAGAAACTAAGCCTGCTCCCGACCTGGCTTAGTTCACAGAGTCAGTTACCATGGTGACAGACTCGAATTATGTGCTAATAAGGACATAAAAAAGATGGAAATAAGTCCTACTGAGGGCAGAAAAACAAAACCGAAGCACTGATAGGGGACGAAAAAGTAATAAAAGAAACACCACAACAGAAGGAAGTTCGGAGAAAAAGAAGGACTATTGAGTTTGGAGTCCCAGAAGGGCAGCTACGTGGAGAAAAGTTCATGAGAACGAATTCCAGACCGAACCAAAGCAAAGAAATCTGCTGCACTATTGACATGGTTCACAAAGCATTGCTGGCAGGACTAGAAAACAGCATGTATTAGGTCACATGTGCCTGCACACAGAGCATCGCATAGCTATCATAGACGCAAACTTTAGAGGCCTAATTCTCTCAGTTTGAGGGAAAATAAGCAGAAACTTGGGGAAAGTGAGATGTAACATGAGGTATAAATAACTGTTTGGGGACAGAGTGGTAAAGCCGAGAGGAGAAGAAACCCAGCTGAGAAAAAGCAACCAAATCCCAAAAGAAGACAAACCGGGAAAGGGGAGCATGGCAGGAGGTGATGCCTGGACCGTGACAGACAGGGTGTACCGCAGAGATTTCACCCCGGGGGAGAAACGGAGCGAGAATATTCCCACACTCACAAAAGGCACAAGAAACAAGCCTGTTCCTAAGCTGACCTCTCGAACGTAGCAGGAAAATAATGTGTCTTTGCTTTATTGGTCTGTTTTGCCTGTGTCCAGCAGAAATGTTCAGCACATTTGAATTCCTGGAGCAACGCCTGTCTGAGGCTGCATCAGGAGATTATGACCTGAACATGCAAACAGCCGCAGCAGCTCACACAATGGCTCGAGTTCATATAAACAGATACGTGCAAAGCATGTCGAGGAAAACAGCTAATGCTGAGCTGTGGTGGTGTTCAGGACGTTTAAAACAAAAAAAGGACAGGGAGGGTCTGAATGTACGTGGACATTGGTGCCCTTCGTACGGTTGAACAGCACCAATGCCCAAGGAATGCACCAAGCTACACACTACTGGTCAAAAGTTTGAGAACACCCCAATTCTTCCAGTTTTTGTTATTAATAAAAATAAAAAAAAAAGGTTCAAGTCCAATGAATAGCTCAAAATGGTATAAAGGTAACTAATGAATGGCCCCATTTCTGAGACATTTATCATAAGCAGCACCATTTGGATAACAGTTCCTGGAGTCACGGTGGAACATGTCATGTGTTGTTCATCTGAGGTTGGGTCTCACTAATTTTAAAACCTGGCAAAGGACAAGGATTTACTCATCTTTCCCATTTTCCTATTCAACTGAACCCTGACCTGGCAGGAAAACAACATGCATTTATCTGCAAAGATTTCAAAAACTGATATGAAAAAGGCATGTAGGAGAAAGAGAGATGGAAAGATTTGCCTAAAGTGAAGAGAACAGGGAGTCTCACAGGATGCATCATACTGGAAAAACAGATAAACTTTTCTCTAGTCAGTAACTGTGAGGATAGATGACTTTAAACATACACATACTCCCTCGAGTACGTGTATGTCAAAGCCATGTCACAACCCTGAAATGTTGTGCTTTACATTGTCATCACACAAACCTACTTGGAAAACTGTGGGAAAGCAGCAGAAGCCCTGGAAAAACATACATTCTGAGTCTGTTTTAAAAGTATATTGTGGTTTTGTTAAACAGGCATCTCACTTGTTTGGAAAACCTCAAAATAAAATCTTGTTCAGAGATTTATTTTTCACTCAAAGGAAGCGAGTCCAAAAATTACTTTTTGGGCTAAGCCCAAATTCTGATGTTACTTCTTCTCTTTTTTATGTCGGCAGTTGTCCAAAATGGATTCAGGCGTCAATAAATTAGGCTTTCATGAAGCTTTCCCACCCACCAGTGCCACTAGTGGCACCAGTTCTCCAGTACAGTTCCAATAAATTGAAACTAAAACAATGTAGTAAATGTAGTAAATGTTTTTCAGTTGTTTCAGTGTATTCCTCCTCGGGCCGCGTTCGGTATCTCAAGGCACTTATTTTCTGTCTTGAAATGACTTTTGATATGAATTTGCACCATAGAAATTAAATAAACCAACAAATCCCACTTGACTGAACTGAAAACTGAAAAATGCAGGAGCATCTATTTACAACAAAGGCGTCTCTACGTGCTTCTAAGAAACCCAGAACATGACCTCCTGCCTAACACTGGCAATATTAAATTGACATGCGACAAAAGTATATTAAATTTTGCTTCCAGTACAGAGGGATGATGAGGTTGAAACTGCCTGACAGGAGGACCAGAAAACCAAAGAGGAGATTTGTGGACGTAGCGAAAGATGACATGAAGTTAGTTGGTGTGAGAGGCGAGGATGCAGAGGCTAGATGGAGTCAGACTCCTGAAGGGGACAGCTGAAAGGAGAAGAAGATGACCTGGTGTGACCCTGTGGTGCAGGAATGTCACGTCAGCTGGGAATTTTGGGTCAATTCTTCGTACATTAGTGTTTCAAAAGAAACTCCTGTTTTTCCTCTATAGCGCCGCTCACTTCAGGCTCTGCTGGATGAGGGTGCGGACTTTAACTTTGTCTTTGAGGAACCATTCTTTGGTAGACTCTGTGCTTTGGTTTTACCTCTCTTATCTTTATGATTAATTTCCAGAACAGACATACTCACATTTTCCTTTGGAGTTTACTTTTATATGTTAGCATTCGCATTTTCAGTCAGTTTCTCCTGGACTCCAACAACGGAGGTGCAAGATAAGGTCCAAACCATGATACTACCACCAGCATGTAAAACACATGAGATCACATGATTATTTTCTAAAAAAAAAAGATTTTTAGAAGTTCTTTGCAAATATGAGAGAGGTCTCGAGACCATGATCACACTGGGGATTTTTTGCACAGACCAAGTTGGTAGAAACCTAAGCAGAAAACCTCATCTGAGAAATGATCATTATCACGGCAACGCATGCAGATAAACTGATGATGTCTGGATAAAGCAATCCAGTCTGATCTTTTGCAAATAACAGTCCAAGCACTCTGATTATCTTTGCATAGTTTTAGGACTTGTGAGAAAAAAAATATTGACTTGATGTTATCACATCAATTTCCCCCAGAAATGACGTAAACCACATGAACAGCATCAGTTTTATTTGCAAGAAGTCCTCAGATCAACTTCAAGGTGAATGCTTTGAGAACATGAAGGTATCATGCAAAACCGTTTTGTCCCTGGGAATGTTAAATCTGTTGAAGAGCAGTCAGCGGAAACCACGAGTATACCGGGCCTCAAACAGAAGCAAGTCAAGCAGGTTGGGGGGGTTAATTATCCTACGAAGAGGAACATTGGAGTCTGAGAAAAGCAGCTTACATGCCCAGTGATCTCGAAGGAGCAAAGTCCACCAAGAGACCCTGCACAGACAGCAGCCACACTGAACGTTCTGGCCTGAGCAGTTCCCCCAACCTCAGTAAACAACAAAGGAAGACCTCTGTGTCTGCAGTCGAAGTGTGTGAAGTGTGTGAAAACATTTGTACAGCTATCCCACTTTATCAGCTGGATTTAGTACTTTAGAGTTCAGACAGCTCAAAGAGTTGCACATAATATTTCAAAGCATGTAGTAATCCAGTGGCATGAGGAATGTCTGCACAAGTAAACATCAGCAGGAGCAGCGTCGATTTCCTAACGCTCACAGAGATTAACCAAACAGTTAAGGTCTGATTTTGAAATATGAAAACTGCATAGGAAGCATAAAAGCTTTTTTTCTTTTTAAATTTTGTTTTTTTCCTATTTAACATTTAGTTAATAAAAGGCTGTGAGGCTTACATGAAAAAACCTTTGGTGAACATCCACTCACCAGTTCGAACAAGCAGATAAGAGAGAAATAAATGCTCCAAATTGAAGAAGAGTTGGAAATATTATGGTTTCATGTTTGCTCATTAGGATCAGTGAGAGGACAAGCTTAAAGCTTTGGTCATATTTAAATATGTAGCCTGCAGGTATGTTCTGCCGTCTGGGTGATGCATCAGTTTTGGTTTAAAGAGCCAATGCATCTAAATCTCTAAGACTTTCTCTGTAAATCATATCATCACTATATTAACGAATGAGTTGTTTCCCTGACAAAAAAAAACACTTGCCACAGACAAAGCGAGCAGAAAATACATTACTAACATTAATAATGGAAGAGCTAAAAAATAAAATGACAAATGAATGTGGTTACAAGGTAATTTTAAAGCTGCAGATTCAAACGTATGACCACATTTGGTGTTGAGCAGTTTAAAAAATGCTTTGCTTCCATAAGTGGTGTTGTTCCTTTAATGATATTTAATTTGAAGGGGGGAAAAAAAGTGCTTTTAGGTCTTATCTCAGCTCCCTTTGAGATTGTTTTTGCGCCCGCAGCAAACAAGCCTGCAGTCAACACATCTTCCTCTCTTGCTGTGAGAAGAGCCTTTTTTAGACAGCAGAAAAACCAACAGCGCTGGTTGTTGGTTTACATAATGAACATGACCTAACCGTGCATGAATCTGCAAACGTGGCCCCATACATATCATCACTTGAAGGTAAGAAAATATCCAACTCAGGCTTATCTGTGACATTAACATGGATGGATGAACAAATCATGATGCGTGCTTTGCCCTCTCAAAACTAACTGCCTGGTCTTATGCGGATGAAAAGACTGAATTAAGGGAGCATTCCAAGGTCTCTTGTTTCTCTTCCTGCAAAAGCCATTCGGACAAAGCTTTGTAAGGAAGGAGGCTCAACCCCAGTTAACTGCCTTAACTGGTTAAGATTTGGTTTTCCTGCCTACAGGAAGAAGGAACTTAAGAATGTTGGAGCCATCGTCCATTATCCTGCAGTTCTGAGATGTGAACCAGTGTTCTTCTAGCATTGGTGCAGTGCTTAAAGCAACATTAAACACTGTTCCAATGACAAATAAATGAGTCTGTGACAAGATTGCAAACAATGCACAATTTTCTAGTTGTAATGTTACTGCTTCCTCTGCCATCTCATTGTTTAACGCTGCACTTCGTACTTCGTGGTTTGTAGGAGAACATGTCAACGTTTGGACTCATGGCGTTTTCTGCCCCTGCAGTCACCCAGCATCATGATTCTCTCTCTCATAAGCTGTAGCTCGGATGTGTTCCAGATGTTCAACACTCCAGAGATCTGTTTCTGGTGAAGATGGCTCAGCGATGTGGCAGCTAGTCTCTTTGAGTCATCTTTCATTCAAATGAAATTTGTTATTTGTAGCAGTTGCTAACATTAGCCAACTACGTACGTAGAAGCAAAACTCTCCGCGCAGCTGAATCAGGGATGACATTGTTCCCTGCTCTGACGTCAGCGCAGGGAACTAACAACTCTGCCTTGTATGCTTAATCAAAACAACTGTGAAAAACAATCAAAATCTTAAACAAATGTTTTCATCCCTTTTTTGTATTAACAAAATAAACATTGAGCATGGTAATTAGTGAGCCTCTGCATTTACACTTTATGGGTTTATTATTAGGCGGCATGTACTGTAGTAATTACTGTTGTAGGCTCCTAAATGCTGTCTCTCACTTATATTTTCATATTTAGTACACGGGCATGAGAATAGTGGACTTTCGCTGCTACCTTTTTTAAAAAGGGAAGGAACTATTTCTTTAAATCATGGATACTTGAGCATCTAAATTGGTGAAAGAGTGGTAAAACGTTGCACTATTACTAAAAGAGAAAGCACAGATTACAGACAGTAACTAGCATACAGTTCAGTAGCCTTGTCCCACCTCTGGGAATGCTGATCTTGAAGTCCAGGTCCCTCTGCTCTAAGTGGTACAATGCAACCTCCTGCAGCCTGGCTCGCTCCAACTCCGACAGGTTCTGGATGGGAACTGGTTGCAAACGAACGCTTTGCCCCAACATGGTTGCCCACGTGTGGTCGCCCTACAGAAAAACAAAGTAAAAAGAGAGGCTTGGTAGGCTTAGGACAACAAGGATCAGTATCAGAGAACTTTATCAGGCCCTTGAAGGGCATTTGTTTGCAACGACCGAGTCGGTTTCAACCTTAAACAAGCACAAAACCAACAGAGGTATACCACCTCAGCTCACGCACATCTGTGCAATGCCAAAGATTTACAGTAAGTACGCAAGACTAATTGTACAGGGTACAGAAATTCTGACAATAGACACCAGTAAAACAATAACATCAAATCAAAAGATAAAAGAATGAACATTTTGAGTCTCTTAAAATCCCAGTTTAGTAGTCTGATAGCAGATAGGGCTTAGAAATAATTCATTTTAGTTGCAGGTATAACAATAACCATAATTTCCCAGTCCTGGGATCAATAAAGTACATCTAAGTACATCTTATCTTATCTTATCTTATCACATGCTAACACAGGTCATCACCACTAAGCTGCTCCTCTTTCATCTCGAGCAAGCCTTCATGTATATATGACAATTTGCTGTAATCAAAACACCAAGTTAAAACCCTCTTGGCTGTAATCAGTGAACATTATCAACCAACCATCAAGTACTTAAAGGCAAAAGAATCCCACTACAAAGGCAAAGGCCCCATAACTTAAAAAACAAAACACGTGATATGCATGAGTTTAACTTTATCCTACTTTTATTTATTTCACTCCAACAGGTCATGATGTTTAAGACAGCACAAAGCCTCAGGTTTTATGCCTCAGATTAAAAACAATATAGAAAGATATTGTGTTACTATTCCCCTCATTGAATTTTTTCCTTTTCAACTTTTCGTCTTTTCAACTACCAATTATGATGCGATCTGTTGACCTTCACAACTCTTTAGCCTTTTTCTTTGAGTCCAAAAGTGGAACACACAAAGGATGTACTTGCCACCGCAATAAACAGAGTGTGAAAGAAAAGAGAGAAAAGAAAAGGAAAGAAAAGAAAAGAGAGGAAAAGAAAAATCTTCCTCAGCAGAAAAGAACAAAACCACACAGGGTGTACAATGTTTATATGCCCCAGGAGGAGTTTTGTCAAGCCTCAGAAAATCTCCTCCCAGATCAGCATCTCTAGAAAACAACACATTAATAACAGAATGGTTTTATTAGAAATCAAGGAATTGTGAGAAAATGTGGTGAGTTGCTGAACTCCTGATTTCCCTCCTGGAGACACTCAAGCAGACACATGAACGTGCACATACGTCCAGCTCACGTGCAATACTACTCATTTTGTCTGGAGTATTACTGACATCCTATCTAGTTTCATAAGCAGACTTTTTATGTCATATGTGTAACATTTTATTCAGAAATTTCTTCTTTTTTCCCCCATGATTTTTGTCTAAATATGTATGATAGGGTTCTGTTTTTAATTATTCTTATTCTTATTGTTTATTCCAGTCCTGCAGAGTTCCATATTTTTTTATGGTTCAGAGAAGAATAGACTCATAAACTGGCCCCAAAGCAGGATTTAAAAAGAAAAAATGTTATCATTCAAAAAGGCACAGGAAATATTAAGAACAAAAGGTCTGTGTTAGCTCAATGAAAGAAGAGTTGAACTAAAAAGTCCAAAATCCTCCTCAGCAGACCAAAATCACTCAAGCAGGACCTCAGAGGTCTTTGTGACAGAATGGAGAGGTATGGAGAGCCCAGATGGTGGTTAAATGCATACTTCATGAACAGTATATTACACAATACACTGTATACTGGTCTGGTGATCATCTTTAGTACCTCGTATGCTACCATAAAGCCTATGTAAAAGCTAGCTTCTGCATTAGTGGCGCATTGCATTATGGGATACTGGTCTGGGGCCAATATTATTTTCAATTTACATTAATGACATTTTCGAGGTGTCTACAGAATTTTAATTTGTACTATTCGCAGATAACGCCGATATCTTTTTTTCAATCTGGGGAAAATTTCCAGTCCAGAGCTACCAAAAGCATCTGCTTGAAGTCATTGCTGCCAATGGAGGATTCAACCAGTGGAGGATTCAACCAGTGGAGGATTCAACCAGTGGAGGATTCAACCAGTAGAGGATTCAACCAGTGGAGGATTCAACCAGTAGAGGATTCAACCAGTAGAGGATTCAACCAGTGGAGGATTCAACTAGTGGAGGATTCAACCAGTAGAGGATTCAACCAGTGGAGGATTCAACTAGTGGAGGATTCAACCAGTGGAGGATTCAACTAGTGGAGGATTCAACCAGCTATTAACTCGAGCGGATCGCTTATTTTTCCCTCCAGCGTTGTGACTGATGAGCTCAAGAAAAACACAACAAAATTAGAATTGAGTCTTATCAGATTATCACATGGAGTTTTTTTGTTATTGTAACTGGTTTTAAATTAAATCACATTTCATGAGAAATCGATGCAGAAACACTTTTTCTTGCCAGTGTGCTGAATAATCTAGCATCTCCACAAACACAGGCATGGCATCGACTTCACATTTTCAAATTCCCTCAGCTTTGGAAGTAAAATAAAGTGTTGAAATCTACATAAGGCAGTTAAATGGGTCCAACCGTAAAATGTATTGCACAGTGAAAATTAAAATGCTGTAAAAGACTCAGCATCACTATGCTTGTTCTTATTTTACTCTCCTGCTCTTTTGTTCACCTTGAGTCTCTGGAGTGTTGTGAAATCCCTTTATCAGTGACTAACACATTGAACCATTGTTCAATAATAGTTCCCAGGACAATTTGAAGAAAAATACACTTAATCTGCAACAAATAATTCAATAGATGACTTTATCAAAGCGGTAGATGTGCTGACATATGGTTGTTGACTTCACCGTGCAGTAGAAGTGAGCCATGTGCACAACTTCATCCCATTTGAGTCTGCAGGGATCAAGTTTCACCAACGATGATATTAAATTTGTCTTGGCTTTTTCCACTATTGAAGCTTCCTTCTGAATTACAGTTAACTGAGCTAAATGGACCAAAGAGGTTTGAGAATAAAAGACTAAAAAAGTACAATGGTGTAGAGTGAAAAGTTTAAAGAGAGGCTGAGGAAGAAGAGACAAAACTTTTCAAGTTAAGAAGACAGTCAGACAAACTTCTCCAGATCTGACATCTGCACTCCACAACCCAGTTGCTTCGTCAAACAAACAAAAAGCTTATTTAATAAGTGTCCATTAAGTGACTGCATGTAAAAAAAATTAAAAAAAAGGTTCTTTGAACCCATTCGGAGGCTCTGAGCAGTAAGCCTGTGGAATTTTGCAGGGAATCTTATGAATAAATCAGCAACTAAAGCCACACAATGCTGTCAGCTTTAAAAACTCATTTATTCACTCATATACTCAAGGGCAAATGTAAACCCATGAATCCTCTGTGAACTAGCAATGTATTTGGCTTGTCTCACAAACTGAATCAACATTGTTTAGCATTATCTGTCTGAGGTTCACCATACTGGTTAGAGGACTGAACCAGATTCTTCGGTAAAACACAAGCACAGCAGCGCTTGACATCTTTGTGACTCAGATGGTTGTGGCGTATGGTTGTTTGAAAAAGGATGTTTAAAAGTGTATTGTCCGTTTGTTGATAACTCACAGACTTGAGAAACTTCCTAGTGCATTTTTGAAAGGGGTCATAAGCCAACCGCTGCTTTAAGCTTTAAGCTTTAAGCTTTAGAAACATTTCAGATTTTACAGGCTTACCGAGTATTTGCTACAGATAACAGTAACCACAGCGGACACATACAGTAATATAAGTACAAATCACAGTATGAGAAAGGAATGTAGTGTGTCGAGATATAAACCCTACCTCGTATGTGTGCCAATGTACAGTATCTGGGTAGATGGACTTTACTTATTTCTCTTCCTCTTGATCGCCTAAGTTCTTTCTACCAGGCTATGTTAAGTCTGACATGCAAATGAAACAATGGTGGCTAGAAATAGCAACTCAGAGGTTGCAGTCTTAGATCACATGAACATATTTTGCTAACAGAGTGTATCTCTCTTTTTGCATGGCAGATGGGGAGTACGACCAAACCAAATGAGTCTAAACAATAACAGACTAAAACAAGGGAACGACATATAGCTAGACAGGCAAACAATGGCTCTTACGTAAATCATTAGCGAGACAGGATATGGTATAGCCTATTATACAACAGATTTTTAGTTCTCAGCAACGTTATCTTTGAGCAAGGCAGTGTGCCATGTGGAGTAATTACAGCAGTTTCAGTGTGCAATGAGCAGTTTTTCGAGAGGTGCATTAAGCTACAACATATGTTCCAAGTATATTTGAAGCATTAGCATAATAAGCCTGTAAGGGATGCTTAAGTGAGAGATGTTGACCATGCTAGCATGCTTGTTAGTACAATGTTATTCAGTTTACATGAAACAAGTAAATTATTTGCACTCTTAGCTTGGCATTAGCTCCTTCATTAGCTAACTGGCTCTACACACAAACTGCTGCTGAGAAAGACAAAGTTGAAAAAGCTTAAAAACCCACATTAACTGAATTGAACTGAACTGATTTTAAAAAAGACAAACAAACAAAACAAAACACATTTTAGTTTAATAACTTTAAGTCATTTTAATTCTAATAGTGTAATATGACTGTACCCTGACTGTGATGGTTTCCATTTACTGTGTCTTTTCTATGATATAAAGCACTTTGAGCTTCATTGTTGCTGAAATGTACAAATAAAAACAGCCCTGTCTTGAGTATCTGTTTCTTAACAAAATTATTTGAATTGATTGAAACACAACATGAACATGAGAGATTAGGTTGCAGTGTGAATATTTAACTGTTTGAGGGTTATTGAGCTTTTTTTTTTTTTCTTTTTTTTCCCACAACACCACAGCTGTCCACATTAACATTGATAGTTGGATAGAAAATATCTGAAAACATAAGAAATATCTGAAAATCAGCAGAATTATGAAAGTTCTCGTTGTTTATGCCCGCTAACGTATGCACAGCCGCAGAACTCAAGACAAAGGACCATCTCCAGTGAAAGTGAACCACCTTGAATGAAAACTAAACCTGAGCAGGATGCGTTTGAAGACACTTAGTCTATTTTAAACAATCACCTTCAAGACTTGAGTCCCAGCACCCTTTAATTGCTTCAGTACGATGGTTGTATTGTTGTGTCTATTGTGTACATGTGGATAAACTGCTTCACATGCTTGTGACTCTCTCATAAACCCACACATTCACAAGTTGCCCACAGTGGTTTCTGTAACCACTGTTGTCTAAACTCGGTAAAGTGCATCACCTAAAGCGACACGACTCAGAGGATTACAGTTTAGTAGTATGAGATACAAGACGGTCAGGCTACATTCACACTGGATTTGGTCTTGTGTTGTCTTGACTAGAAAAAAAAACAAAACAAAACAGAAAAGAAAAATACCTGTGGAATATACAGGAAGAGACGTGTTTGTTGTGTTGACCCAGCTAACTGCTAACAATTATGGTCTATGGAAAAGTAGCCAGTGAGGTGAAAAGCGGTACACAAATGCGGTCACACCAGATTCATCCACTACCTCTGCCACTTCCTTCCAACCTTTTTTTTCTGAGACTTGTGTCTCAGCGTGACCACAAACTTTGAACATACAAAATAGGTCGAACACCGCTTGTACTATTTCTTCCTTTATTTTCCTGTCATGCAAGCTCCAATCAAAGACATTTACAAGCTGCTATAGACTCGCCCCACCATGTCGTCTTCACTGGCTATCACTTGCTGCCTGCTGGCCTTGATTGGCTGACACACGCTTTGATGCATCAAAAGTTATAGATTTCTCAACTTTAGACAGAAGCAACTGACCCAACAACCCACAATTCATTTCAGCAATGGCTGATGGAACCTCGTTCAAAGGCTTCGGAGACGGATGCAGACAACGTGAATGCAGCATAAGAGATGTGTGGGTGACCACAACACACCTTTGCCTCAACATATGCAGCCCTGCAAACTCAAACTCTGCCTTTATGCACTCATCTGCATGTTGATAGCAAGGAGGCATGTTAATGCAGAACCAGGTCAATGTTTCACTGCAATCTCAACATACGGCGTGTTAAAATCTCCACCACTTGACGTGAGAAATGTCTCATTTGTGGTGACATCATGTATGTTTACCAGATGACATACCTCTACCATCAAATAAAATGGCTTGTTTCATTGTTAACACTTTACAATGAGAGAGACTCATAGAAAATAGCAATTCATCTCAATTCAACGAAAAACAATTTATTAATCTGTGAAGGATTAATTGATAAAAAATAATAATAATTCATCAGTTATCAAAGACGTGACTTTATCCTAACTTGTTTCACTGAGGAGACATCGGATATAGTTGGACACAACCAGCCACTTTACATCTTGTTTTGTTTTAAGATTTGTTCTTAAACGTTTCTGTTTTTCCTCATCGCATGAAGAGGTTCAGGAACTAAAACTAGTTGTTCAACTTTAAGGCATTATAAAAACGTGATGGTTTTTAAAAGTGAAACTTCTCACAGGAGCAGAAATCTCCAAAATTCTCATCTTATCTTCTTATTTTCGACTTATTTTTAAGTCTGGCTCTATCTGCATATTCTGTTGAGTGGTCTTACGCTTACATGGTTCCTCTTTAACTTCATCCAGAAGTGCTTGATGATGACGTGCTTTATAATGTGTTTCTCATTTACCCGTTGAGACAAACACAACTGCAATACAGCGTTTCTATCATATAATTACCTTACATACAACAACGCTTTCATGTTTGCAATCATACCCAGATGAGCAGCTTCAGTGTCCTGCCCCAGGACGCATCCACATGTATCAGGGTCCACCAACCTTCCAGCTGCAGGACCAGTGAGACACCGAGACACAACATTTTGTGCCAGTTGTATAATTTACCATGTCAGCTTGTTATTCCGCTGGGTGGATTGCAGAACTAAGTGGACATGAAACAAATATGATACGAAGAAATCCACTTGTCTCAGTCTAAAGCAGGTTCATTGCTGTAGTTAAATTAGCACACTAACATGTAGAACAACTGACACTCTGGAAAAGAACTAGTGAAATAGCACAAATAAGTATGACATAGAAAAAAAAACTACCTTTATTAAATACTTCTTCTTCCGAATATCATCAAGACTGTACTCAGGCAGGACCGTGTCTTAATTAAAAGGGGAAATAAAACATTTCATCACTTCTCTACTTGTGACAGAGCGAGCTTGCATTTGAGAACTTTCATTTCTTCTGGCTATCACCGTTTGCAGTCGCAGCGTCTTCTGAGAAAATGTTACATAAACACACATCATCGACTCACAAAAAGTGTTCCTGCTCACCCTCTGTAACCCGGAAGGCAGAGTGACTGACAAACCACGAGGACAAAAAAAAAGCAATTCGTCACAAACTCCTGATTTCACAGAAGCTCAGCTCAGAGACGCAGAATCCAGAGTAACACTGCTGGTGAACGTTCACCAACTGATATTCTGTGTTCACATGGCGCAGATTCAGTCGTTTGTGGGATCACGGGTAAGTAGTGAGTCACTACGCTGCGATAGCAAAGAAACTGCTTAATTAACAGTATGTGTGACTAATCCTTGGGTAATATGCCACTTCCAGAGCCCTTTAGCTCTGAAATCAAAACACTGTACCCTTGTACAACTCTTCACCTGGACTCTAACCACACTGACTTCAACTTTTTAAAAGACTGTGTTCTCCACGGATTCAGCTGTCCAAACTTGGGGTCCATTGCCGATTAGATTTTTCTCTCACTTCAGATTTTCTGAGCTGTTTTTAATACCAGGATACCAGGAAGTTGCACATTTCAGACCACATGACAGCTAAACCACACAGGAAGACAGAGCTAGGCAGAGTACAATGACCCCAAACTATTGCGCAAAACATTTTTTTAAGACTCTATAACTAGAAATGTTCTTTTCCCCACATGTTCAGTCATTTGTGTCTCATAAGATGCAAAACATGAGATCCAAAAAGACTAGAGGAAGCAGTTCAAATCTGCAGATGAAACAGGAGAGATGTTCTGGCAGAAAGAGTGGATCTTTTTGTGCTTGTAAGATAAACAAGCCAATAACAGAATGGGAAAAGCAGCTGGATGAATGTTAGTGTTCACATCGGCATTGTGTGTTATTGTGCCCCCTACATCATGAGGTGATAAAGTAAAAGAAACATGCTCTAATAGTTACCAGATGCTCCCCATCCCTGGCTTCACCACATCACATCTCATTCATTCTGCTGCTGTTTTTAAACACCTCCCTTCTGCTGCGCCTCATGTCTCCGTCAGACTGCAGGTCATGCGATTGAGCATATTTGTTTCCCCACATGGATGCTCCTTATCATGTCCCTTTGTGCCACTCAGCATTAACCCCAGCCTTTCATCATGACCTCACTGCTCAGCCGAACAAGCTGCTTCTTGTTCTCATTCATTAGCATGAGGAGATGAGGGCTCTCTGTTTTATTGGCATTAGCATGACACATACTGGCCAGGATGAAGATTTCAGTAGAGTAAAGTAGAAAGTGACCCTAAACCACTTCATTATGTTGCAGTTATTCAACATAATTTTGCATATCTGCTTCAGTCCTTTTCAGAGGTGCAAAGAGAGGCAAAGTATAACCTGCACAGGGCACCGGTCCATCACAGAGTACGACACAATTAGTTTGAAACAAACAGATTTGCTAACTGAATCTCGAATTATTATTATTATTTTTTTTGTTTGTTTTTTGATAGGGAGTTTTTCTTTCCACTATCCCCTTGTGCATGTTCAGGATGAGAAGAATCCATATGATCTGTGCTGGGTTCAGCTAATACGATGTATTACGCATATATGATGTAATGCATATGTGTCCTTCATCATACGTCTGTCTGTCCATTAACTACCACTTATCAAGCTGCGAGGGAAGACACCTAAGGTGCTATCTGTTTGTCTTTCAGCTGCATATTTTGGAGCTAAACACTCCAGCCAGATTCCACAGCTGCACAGAAACATTGAATTTCAGCTGAAAAATAGCAAATTTCATTCACATTTTCTGCTTTTCAGGAGGTGAAAGAGACTAATTTCTGCATCTTTTTTTTTTTTTTTTTGCTGTTTTTTGATCTATTGACTCCATTATAGGATGTAATGCCACTTCCATTCAACAGTATAAGACAACAGGTGCCTTGTGATGCTCCTGACACCATATCTCTACTTCACCCTGCAAGCTGGCGATGTGAAAAGAGTTTCCACATAAAATTGTAAACATCCTGTAGTAGTACATATAAGCCTATGTTTTTTTTTCTTGTCTTTCTTCTTTCACTTTTCAGCACCGTATCTTTATGTTGCTGTAACGACCGCTTCTTTGTTCACCAACAATAAAAGTGTACCGCAGGCTCTTATTGACCTAAAAATGAGAAATGAAAGCATTGCATCCTCTGCAACCCCAGGCTTATTTCTGTACCATTTTTTAAAGGTTTGTGAAATAAACATAGTGAAATGAAGCACAATTTATAAAGCTTTACATTTGTACAGGCTTTATTCACTTTATATAAGTACACTGTACCTTTTTTAACATACTCATGTACACTAACTGGTTTTATTACCTTGCATTCATCAAACATTTTTGATCCATGTTGGCATGTTTGCATAACACAGTTGCTGCAGATTTATCAGCTGCACATCTGTGACACATAAAACCTCCTGTTTCATCCTGCACATCTCAAAGGTGCACTACTGAACTGGTGACTGTAATTGAGTGCAATTAGAGCAGAGTGAGAAAGCAGTTTGAGCTAATTTGAACTTTGTGACATGGTGCGTCCAGTTGGAAGTCGCCATAAAAGGTAATCAAGGGACGGTCATGCTCAGCGGCAATACAAGGTTCAAACAGAGCTCAGCGAAGGGCCCACGAAATACCCCCCATACCATTACCCGACCACCACCGACTGAACTGCTGATACATGGCAGGATGGATTTATGCGTTCATGTTTTGTTTGGTTTTTTTTTACACCAAATTCTGACCCAACCATCTGAATTTTGCAGCAGAAATTCAGATTGATCAGACCAGACAACATATTTTCCAATCTTCCACTGTCTAAACTTGGTGGGGCCATTGAAATTGTAGTCGGTTTCTGGTTCTTAGCTTACAGAAGTGAAACGTGGTGTGGTTTTTGACTTCTGTGGCTCATCCACTTCAAAGGTTCAAAGATCTTGTGCATCAAAGTCCTAGTAGATAAGCAGTTCCTGAAATCCACAGACCTTGACCGTGTCTACATGCTAAATGCACCGAGCTGTTCCCAATTGATTTGTTTGATTAGATTTTTGCATCATTAACCACTTGGACAGGTGCTTCTAATAAAGTTGCTGCTTACAAAGAGATGCAAATAGACCGCAAAAGATGCCCAACGTTAATGTGGGACACAAAATGATGCCCTTGAGAAGGTTTTCAACAGACTGACGCAGAATGACTGCAGATAGTCTCCTTGGTTTGTGGTTCTTTTGTGCCTCTTTGGACTTTCACATGTCAGAGCTGAGGGGCCCATTGTTTCATGCACTCCCACGGTTTAAACCACAAACTAAAAACAGACTGGAAGTGACATCAAGAAGATTTCAACACATCCAAAGAAGGTTTTCAGTCTGAAATGTGCCACTGAAGGTGTTTTTAGTATTTTCAGTCCTATTGTGCTCAGTCGTTCCCTTAGTGAACGTGTAGATGTTGTGTGTTTCTTCTATTCAAATAGAGGAACATTATGTCCACATTATTCAGGGTCACATTGTTTTTCCTTTGAATTAATAAGCGACAGCAGCTGGTCTCATTAGGTTGCTCTCAAGCACTAATCAAAATTGACACATATTTTGTATGCTGTAGCACAAACACGGACTGACAAAGTCACACACCAGGAAGCACTAATAGGCCCTTGGCTAAGACTCGAGGCTCAGCCGCAAAGACGTGTCCTGCGTCAACACAGCGGCTCTGTTGTGTCAGTCCAGACTACACACACACATGCACACACACACACACAATGAATCTCTATTCCTATTTTGAAAATATTGTGATATTGCAATATTTGAGGTTTCAAACATATAAGCAAGGCATTTTTTGCTTCTTTTTTCTTCTTTCCTTGTCAAAAGGATGCTTAGTCTGCACCACGCGATGCTGTTAACAACGTTCACAATACAGCTGCAGCAGTAATGCACCCACGTCTACAGATGTGCATCATTCAAGTTGTCCGGTTAAGTATTTTTGACCATTTGAAATGAGAAACTAACACCTAAAAGTTGTTAAATTATAAATCCATGCCTCATATGAGGAACCTGTATGTAGTGGGAATTGAATTTTACGTCACCTATTGAGTTTCCTATTGAGAAACTCAGATGTGATTTTGATATTATGCTTTGGATCTTTGTCAGGTGGGATTTTTCCTTTCTGTTCAACCATGTGAAGTGAGGTAGTAATCTTAAGAGTCAGCACTGAAGCATAACTACGAGCACATCTGTCATGGTCGTGTCCATATCATGACACTGCCACCATCATGCTTCACTTCACAGAATAAGTTCATTACAAACATGCTAAATCTGACCTGAGAGAATTCATCATGGTCTAAATAATGTGCAGGAGATATTTTAATGTTCAATAAAGTGTCCCAAGGAGCAAACCGTGATTTTTCCTTTAGATTGTCACACGCTCATACATATTCTGATTTTTAATGATGACTCATAGATGACGCACTTCCCCAGTTGAACAGTGAGTAAATCCAGCATTTCCTGGTGTTTAAAGGTCATTTCTAAATTAAACATTAAATCATTTCAAAGCGATCATACCATTTTGAATCCTTTAAGTGGCATTGAACATGGTTTTAGGTGTCTAGACGGAGTATTATGTCAGGAATTTAAAGTTTAATCATGCACATTCTAACAAAATTTGACTTTTGGGATTTGACTAAAATCCTATTAACGTTCAAGCATGGGTGGCGAGAGAAGGGGCACGAGAAAATTTCATTCGTTCAAAGGTTTCTCAAAATCTTTGGCATGTTTTTGTGAAAAGTGCTTCTCAGGAGCATAAGAGTTTATTTTTAGATTCTTATTTTTCTTTCAAGTTTGACCCCACTTGGCAGAACTGATTGATCCTGATTGCTAAATTAAGTGTTCACCTGGTCTTTTTCCTCATTTTTTTTCTTTTTGTTTTTACAGGCGCAGGAGGCTTTTAAACTGGCGTCTGCTGTTTCTCAAACTGCTAGAGACGTTAAAAATAGATTCATATCAGGCCTAATTTTTTTTCTTTGTATATTTACAAAGAGTGTAAGTCTGAGAAATGTCTTACAGGATGAGAAAAGTTCCCTCTGCAATGTCGCTTTGGAATCTAAATATTAACATTAAATAAAAACAAAGCAAAGAAAACTTGAGCCGAGTCTCTGTTCCATCACATTTTTAACAGTGGCGAGAAAGAAAAGAAAAGGTACAAAAGGTTATCAGCATCACAAAGCATGAAGATAAAGCCTGTAAAGCCAAATGTATACACAAACACACACAGTCTGTACCTTTACTGGGGCTTGACTTCCTCTTAATTAAAATCCTCAACGATCCTGCAGTTTTCTGAGCCTCCACTTGAACTTCTGTCAGACAAACAAATGCACCTCAGCTCTGAGCTGAATGAAACTGACTGGAGAGCACAGGGAGGACTGGGGAGGGCCGAGGAGTGCGTTAGATTAAAGCGAGGAGGAGGGGGAGGAGGCGGAGGAGGAGTGTTAACTCAAGAGGGGAGAGAGAAAAAAGAGAGGAAGCTGGATGGAGGTGGAAACAGAAATGAGGGAAATCGAAGGGTAGTGGGAAGAGAGATAGAGAGGTGAGGTGCATTGAAGCGATGAGGCAAAGATGAAGACAGAGAGGAAGGAAATATAGAGAGAAAGAGTGAGAGAAAAGGAGGGAGGGATTGAATCAAGGAGGTGAGATGATGAGAAGAGGCTGCAACAATTCACCAAGGAAACAAAGAGTTAGAAAGAGAGACAAGGAGAAATGAAAGTATAAAAGTGGGGCATGGAAGAGGGGATCAGAAAAGGAAAGGATGTAGGAAAGGACAGTAGGAAAGGAGTGTGAGGGAAAATAGATGCTCTAAATAAGAAAAGAAGACAACAATTTAGTCGACAAGACAAATAAAGGAGAAAATAGGTGTAATAAAAGCAATAATATGATAAAAGAAGAAGAGAAGAGAGGAGGAAGAACATTCAAGGAAGTATATGTAGGAAATAAGGAGGAAATAGAAAAATGATTGAAAGTGGAATAAAAAGGTGAGAAAAAGCAGCAGCACACATGAGAAAAGAGACAATAGCATCTCGGAAAGAAACTAGAGGCACGAGAAAGCAGGAAAAAGAAAATAAGAAAGCAGAAAAGAGTGGAAATGCAGCATGATTATTCTTGGGTAGCAAAGAAAGAAAACCTGTTAATGCAAGAGAAAGAAAGGACAGAACAGAGAGAAGGTAGGAAAAGGACAGAACAAGGTATGAGAGGGGAAGGAAAGAAGGAATGAAGGCAGTAAGGGAGAGGACAGGAGAAGAGGGATGGATGTGGGTAACAGGAGGCATGGTGAGAAAGAGAGGGAGGTTAGAAGGGAGAAATAGGGGAATGGAGGAAGTGAATGGAGGATAAATTGAGGGGGAAAGAAGGAGGGAGGGAGAGAGGGAGTGGAAGGAGGATTAAAACCACAGGATAAAAGCGCTATAAAAAGGACAGACAGGAGAGCAGAGCTGAGAGTAAAAGTCCATAAGGATACGAGACATTTTACAACAATGGAGTAAATCTACCCAGAACAGCAGTTGATACTGTCGGGATGTTTTATTGTGCTTTTAAAGCTGCCTGATCCCAGATCTGACCTGAAATTCTGCCACATCAGCTGGAGTTAACTGTTTATTGGAGCAGGAGTCAGTGTGCATCACGGCAGTTTCAAAATAAAAGCCTTCAACAGCCAAAATCCATCAGTAAAAATGAAATGAAAATGACATCATCATGTTATAGCATTTTACATTTAAGTGTCTGCTACCTACAAAATTCAAACTTTTTCCATATTGAATTGCAGATTATATTTCAATAAGAATAATTGATTGCTTTTAGTTAAAGCCCAAAAATCAGCCAAAGTAACTTCGAACTCCACAACCAATGTGACCATTAACTTCAACTCAACGGATTGACAAGTTAGTGATATAAATGCACTAATAGGGAACACTGAGGAAGCATGTCAGTGCAAATGAATCCATATAACACCTTCTCTTTCACCTGCTTTCATTGTAAATGCTGCCAGTTTTGGGCTTTAACTAAA
>JBAMYA010057592.1:0-29289 GCA_037176975.1 Arrhamphus sclerolepis | reverse complement strand
ATATATATATATATATATACATACATACGCACATACATAACTTGGCACACAATAGCATGCTTGTGGCAGTCCAGCAAGTGGCTACAAGCAGCTCTTTATTCCTGCAGAATATGAACATCATGCAGGGACATAATGTACAGGAGACTTTGATCAGATAGACTTTCAGAATAATTGAGCACAATGGGAATTCATCCTGAAGTGTGCCACTTATGTGTGTCCTAGAGTTGGTCTATTTTGGTTAAAAGTATTTTTGTTTTATGAATTACACTCATTTTCTAATACACCAAGTTCTCCTGATAATCTAAGTGGAGTTTACTTTCTGAAATGGATGCAATTGTGTTTTATCAAAAGAGAAAACATCATTTGGCAAGTGGCCCAATTTGTTCCATTTTTCTGGATATTATATGCTTTTCATGTGATGTGGCATCCAGGTGTTTTTTTTTTTTTTTTTTTCTGCATCCGTTGGTACTATAGCCTGGGAATCAAAGTGTTTTCGGTCAATACATTCAAGAAGGAAAGCAGCCCAGTTAAGACAGAGCAACAGTGAAGGACAGTCAGAATATCAAATTCTATTTATTTATTTATTTTGGCAAGAACAAGCTGACTTCTTTCTTTCTTTCTTCCTTGTCCAGTTGTTTTGATTCAAGCCTTGAAGGGTTATCATCATCTGGATGACTGAGTCAACACTAGCATCCATCAAAATGGTGCATCTTGTGTTTTTATCAATTCTTTGTCAACGAATCAACTGACTGGAGTTTCCAGCTCCATCTAAAGCATGCTGTAGCACTGTTTTTGTTTTTTTGCTTGTTTTTTCAGTCCTGACACAGTCTTGATGTTTCAACTTCAACATGAGAACATTCTCATGAAATGAAAGGATGTTGGCAATCCTGTGCAGATAATCTTAACTTGTCCTTCTTTAAGCATTTGTATTCACTTTTTTCATTAATTCCTAAAATAGTTTCCTGATCCTTATACACAGCATGATATTAACCATTAATCACTTCGGTCCACATAATAGAAATTGAAAGAAAGAAAGTGAAAATCAGTATTTAACTTTATGTGGTTGGAAATATTGCATAGAAACACTGATGAACAGTTGCTATATGACAGAGACAGGGCACATATTTTCTGCTTATTGAGCAACTGAACTAACACTATGTGAGTGGGCTTTTAGTGTTTTTTTAAATTCTGGATTTGGAGGACATTCAGGCAGTCAACTTAACTCCTCTCATGAATGATTTTCATGATGATTTCATCTCTTGTAAGGTTTCACGTGGAATTTGATTAATGGCAACACCAGAGAAGTCGTTTGTGTCTCTCTGTCCTGCTCAGCACAAACATAAGCTGCCCTTGAAAGGAGGCAAGCCAGGATGGCGTGGATTTTGTGTGATTGATTTCACCAGCCTGACCTTCAAACCCCCATGTCATCACTGGTCTGGCCTCAGTGTTTAAAAGGACTGGTTCAAGAAGGTTTAAGGCTTTTCATTAAAGGAGACACCGAATCAAAATCAATTTTTACCTTGTCTTTGTTCAATAACGAGAGTCAACCCGCATTCAAAAACATACGAAAAATCCTAGATATTCTGAACATCCTTTAGAAACGTTCGCCACAAATTCGGCCAATCTGAACAACAGATACAAATGACGTAAATGTATCTCACTCCCCCCTCCTGTCTGTCCAAACCCGACCTGGTCCCTGGTCCCGAGTTCCGTCCGGGTATCTGGACAGATTTTTTGGACCCAGATAAACTCTTTGCGTTGGCCATAGTTGTAGAAATTTGCTCTGTCCATTTTCCGAAGCCGGCAAAATCTCTTTTGAGTGGCAGCAAAGGCAGCCAATCAGCGTCAAGTGCTTGTATTTCGTATTAAGGTTGCCAGTTAAGCCTCAAAAGGACGCCAAATAGGTACAAAACTACACATTTAAAATCCCCCATCTAACAGAGGTTTTTAGGAAACTTCTGAGGCATTGTAGACAAAACCAAAATTTTGTTTTCTATACATCATATATACGCAGAACAAGGATAAATACCCTGTTCAACCAGTCTATGTCACATTCAAAATTCTGGGATGAAGCCATGAAAGTCTGTGTTAAATACTATAACAGAGAAGTGAATTCTAGGTAGCACGGGCAGGGGTGTCAAACACTGTTTCATCCTGGACCACATCATCACCATGGTTACCATTAAAGGGTGGTTATTCGTTACTTTTTCACACAGTTATGTTGACAATTTCCTGCTGGTTCCTTAACCTTGTCAAAAGTACATTTTTTTTCATAAAATCTAAACTATAATCATAAATTAAAAAGGCCCTTATTGTTAGAGAAAAAACAACATATTTTGTAAAATGGCAAATTTTGCAATATCACATCTTTTTGTCATAAAAAAAAATCTCAAATCATACAAAAATGACAACCTTTATCATAAAATTAAGATTTTTGTACTAAAATGACTCTTATCTTATTCTTTTGTTGTAGTTTTTTTTCTTTAAAAAAAAAAAAGAAAAGCAAATTTTGTTGTAAAACTACAAATTTTGCAAGAAAGAGACCTTTTTTCCTATTTCCAACAACCAAGACTTTTTATGTTACGGTGACAAATGTCACAAGACATATACTTTTTAACTTACAATTATATGTTTTTTGCTGGAAAATATCAACTTTTTAAAACATTTTGACATACTTGTACCTTTATGTCCTAAAATCAAAAGATTTTTGTTAGACATTTGACAGGTGTGAACTTGGGGTTTCCATGGCGAATAGGCCTGAGTGGCAGTTTAGGTTGCCATGGTGACCGAAAGTGCACATTCTGACTCAGAATGAAAATGGAGCTATAACTTCGTCCCAGACTGCAGCTACTGGAAGAGAAATCTTAACTCACAATTAAATTTCTTTGCTGCCATAATTGCCACAAGGCATTCTCACGAACATCGGTGTGACCCTTGTGCTTGACTAAAAATAATCAGCATAAGAGCAAGTTAATGACAGAGTAAGTTTTGGATCTCTTTGGAAATCCTGCACAGGTTTTGTATTGGCTCCTATGAGTCAGCTGATAAACTTTCTGTCATTTGGAGGCTTCTAGAAAGAAAAACTCTGTTCTTACAGTTACAGTCTAAGAGAGAAGACAGATTTTTCTCTGATTTGATGAAAAATTGAGCACTATTATGTAAAAACTCCGGGTTCTAGAGCAGGTTAAAGAAAGAAACATAAAGGGTCATAGCATGCAGAAAAACATGAAAAAACTCTTCTAACCTGTGATAATGGGGCAGTGTGGGGCTGTGCTTATGCAGTAATCCCACCAATTTGACAAAACTATAGCTACAGGTAAAAAAAAAAAAAAGCTATTAAAATGAAATTAACTCAGTGAAACCTATTTCCACCGCTTCCCAGTAAATGCTCAGAGTTTATCACAACTTCACAGTAAGCGTACCGTGTTCTGGGAGTTGATATTGCTTTGCAAAGCTGAGACGTGGAGCGCATCTAGAGTTCGAGCAGCGCTCTGAGAGACCACTCATCTCTTGTAGCCAGAGGTACTGATGGCACCAACTAGCATCACTGGCGAAAGCATCAAAAATACCAACATGAACAGATTGAAAACAGGCCTCTGCAAGACCTTTCAATATTCCCATTAAGGACCACTTTTCCTCCCCTGCCATGAAGGAGCGTGTTCACCTGCTGGGGCTATCTGACTCAGTAAAGCTGCTATTGAATGACTCTGGGATCTCAAGAGCTTTTCCCAGCCTCCTCCTCAGTATTCTAGTCATAAAGCCTATTTTAAAGACCCTCATTGATCAGCGGGCTCCTCAAAGATGCTCCTTCTTGTGTAGTGAAGAGTAACTGTTACATCACTGTCAGAGAATATGGATAAATGGTTGTCTGATAAATGAGGAAGTGTCTGGATCATGACTTCTCATTTTGTGGATTGCATGTCTTGACTGAGTTGAAAGATGAAGCTAAGATATGGTTCTGGGATGACATCTGATTATATCTAAAAATAGCTTTACATTTCTACATGTAGTCATTACCTTTTTAGCACTGTGTGAAACAATCTGCTTCTCCATGTGTCAGTTTCTTAATACACAAACAACATTTCTCACCTAATCTTGTCCAGTAACAGTCAAAGGTCCTGGGCATCTCTACTTTTTTATTTTGAATGCTACAAAAGCTAGAAAGATCTACTAGAGCTCTGGAGGAATGTGAAGCCTGTGGAGTCTGACATCTCACATTTTGTTGTATTGCTTTACAATTTCTCTGAGCTTTGCTCGGTCTGATTATGGGCATCTGAGAAGACTGGTAAATGTCATTCTTGTTGTCAAGTGATCGAGTTTAAATTTTTCAAACTGTTGATTCTTCTAAGGTCATTGCTGATGTCTTTACTCCTTGGCATTATGTTAATACACACCTGAGCATTTATTGATCTTCTTAACTAAACTAAGTAGGCAACTAAACAAAAGCATGGCCTAAAATAGCAACAAAGACATTTCTTAAAGCGTTTATTTATACCTCGGTGCCCTCAGTCTTGGATAAAAATGAAGCCGTTTCAGACTTTATTGAATTTCCCTTTTCCCCTTTATTCAATCAAGACAACGAGAGCTCAGAAGAGGCTGTTTTGGACATAAGTCTCAACCACTTACCACCACCACCAGTAATTTCCTGGATTGATGTAGTCCCAATTCCTGAAAATGACTCATCCTGCACATGAAACCAGCAAACTGTGCGCCAAACCGAGATTTAGTGACACCTGGCGGCAGACACGTTTCTTCCCCAAGAAGACATGACTAAGGCAAGCTTGGAAGCAGTAGATCTGCCCGTTTTATATTCTGTATGATTCCTGTTCTGAATAATCAGTGAAATACTATCCAAGTGTGTTTAACTTTGTAATGAGAGAATTTTTTGTAGCTCAGCCAACGCTGGCTATTATTTCCTGCCAAGTTTCCTCTCTAATATAATCTCTGAAAATTATTTTGCCAAATTCACTTTAGATTCTCGCATTTATCCTTTAATACATCTTAAAGGGCTTTTTTAGATGACTGAAGCATTTTCTGTTATCCTTTGCAAGTCTTCTTAGTCGTATTGGGTTCCTCTGGAGCTTTAATTTTAAATCAGCTCCCTCCCCAGAATTTTCTTTTTGCTTTCAAATAAAATTGTTCCAGCTCTTGATGTGTCTTAAATTTATTGTCCCTGATCAAATCATCCAGCCATCCGTTATCTAAACCTTCTTTAGTCCTATTCAGGGTCATGGGGTCTGCTGGAGCCAGTCCCAATCCTTGCTGAACAAATCATTTAACATCCATATATTGTTCCTTTGCCAGCTATCCGGACTAAATAATCTCTTTGAACCTCAGGTTTGTCACAAATGGAAAAACGAATTCGCTTTTGGTGAGATTCCTGAATCTTTTATGCAGCTTGGAACACACAGCGGGAGTACTTTTAATATGATTTGTTTGTTTGTTTCAGAAATTCTATGTTTCTGATCAAGATTTTCATCTCTTCTGTTAATGTGTCTTAAGGAATGATTGCTGCAAGACATTATTTTCATATCGTTAATTGTTTAAAATAACTTTATTAGTATCCTGCGACTCAAGAGTCCACGTACTCAGAGTTGACTGAACCAACTCTGAAAACGTATTCTGACAGCGTAAAAGTTTCTTAACTCAGAGTTTGTTAACTTCGAGGTAGCTTTTTTTTTTTTTTTACTTTTTAATTTAAAAAAAATAAATTTTGTTTGTTGAACTCCTTTCTGAAACGGACCCCTGGTATGAACCAGAGAGGTTCCATTGTTTTGTTTTTTTAATGCCTTGATACTGAAAGCTTTATCGTTTAAAAAGGGTGTCTTTGTCATACGACCATGTGCACAGGCTTCAGCGGGATTGTGGTTGCAGTGTCATACGGTGCACAGCCTCATCGGTTTCTCAGCATGGATGATGATGGCACCTTCCACAAACTACACTTTGCTGCTTATAAACCAAACCAATGGTATTCTCTGATAGCACAAGTCCTTTACAGCAGGAAACTCCCTGCTAACATTTGTACGCAGGACCCATCTGAGATATAAATGAGCTGGAAAAATGGGGCCCACATGCTCAGGTACATGTGTGATGTATGGGCATGCTCCCAAAATAGGAGTCTCATCTGGGTCCCACTTGGGCCAACCACATAAACGAACCAAAGTAGGCAGTTGGAGCCAGTATGGAACCCATGTTCCAGCCCATTTATATCTCTGATGTTCAAAACTGGCGGGGGCATGTCCTTTCAGACTTCAAATACCGTTCAGGTTTGAGTGACATGAAAAAAAACATCAGAAGGATTGATTTGTCCCCCAACTCCCAGAACTGAATCTGACTGAGCATCGATGGGATAAAAGTCTGATCCTTGGAGAATCCATCTCACAGCTTACAGAACTTCTGGGACAGGCGCTGTATCCTCAACCGGCTGATGTCATGACTGACTGGTGTCTCACTTCATGAATTTAAGCTTATAAACAGCTTCTTCAAAGAACGTGCTTTAAAGGTTTTGAAGCTTTCAGCCACATCACAAAGAGTTTGCTCATTAGAAGAGACGTTTCTGCTTCGAAATATCTAGTGGAACCAATGAACGCATTCATCAGGGAAGATGTTTGTTTCCTTGGGGAGTGCTCAAACATCTATCCAGTTTTTGATCATTTGAGTGAACAAAAAACATGTCCAAATCATCAATAAAACTCAAAAGACTGCTGTTATAACATGAGATTGACTTTTAGAACATAAAAAGAACTTATTGCGTGTTGTGTAACCTGTTACCTTTAACAGTCGATGCTTTACTTAAAATATGAGAATCTATACCTTAGATATCTCTGTCCTTCCATCTCGTCCGTCTCGTCCTGCAGCATTCCTAAACTGTCATACTGAACAAATGTTTTATGTTTTCCCTCATCACTCACCTCCTATTCGCTCTCGTCTTTCATGACAAGGTAGCACCTTGATCAGTGGATGTCTCTTGTCATGCACCCACAGCCCGCGACTTAATTATTCATCCCCCAATCTATCCATTAATAACAGCCTACATAGCAAGTGACTCCAGTCGATGAATATTCTCTTTGCGTAGATTAGAAGATTCTGCATGATCCAGATATTTGTGATTGTTCCAGCTGGGTCATGTGAAAATTTCTCTCTGACAGTGATTGGAAAGAGAGGGTGAGGCAGATGCTTGCAGGCCTTATGAGCTGCTTCAGCTCAACAGTGTCCCCTGCTGTTCATAGAGGGGATTACCCCCCCTTCCCCCTCTCTAACCCCTCCCCTCCCTTCTATCAGGCTGGACAGCTTTGAGGACACTTCAGCTCAGAAGGGCGGAAGAGAGATTTTTAGAGCACAAACAGCACCTTCAGCTTTATAGTACTCATACGCAGACCTCCACACGTATTTTGTTCTTCAGAAGAAAAATAAAGAATTAGAGACGGTGTGCAGCAGGAGTGAAAGGTGAGGCTGTACACAGAAAACCAGACTCTAATTTAAAAACACAAGAGATGGCAAGATTACCATTTTATTAACATTTATATTTCCAAAAAGTGCAAGTTCAGAAAGGTTTTCCACCTCTAAAGCACAGGCGGATTTCACACTGAGCTGTGTAATTGCAAAAAAAAATAAAAAAAAAATAGTGTTGAACTTGTTAATGATAAGGATGCTGCTTTAACTCTGGGGGCTTGGAAGTAGACATGGCTGCAGGTGGAGGAAAAGATGAAGAGGAGAGAAGATTTGACTAATATCTGCAGGCTCCAGTATATTAATGAATAAAGCCCCAAACCTGAAGAAGATTTTCCAGCTAAAACGCCAGACAGATTAAACAGAATAAACTATGTTAAAGGTGATGCCGGCCGCATAAAAAATTAGTCTCCAGAGATCATTCACACTAAGAGGGCTTAAAAAAAACAACAACAAAAAAAACAAAAACAACAAACAAACAGAAAAATGAGAAAGCTGAAAATTGTGTGTTTAATTTAAATTTATAATATTTGTGCATGGATTATGAATATAGTTTGAGAATGGTGCCAATTTTAAAGAAGTGCAATATTCCCAACTGGTGTCTTAAAAGTATTTGCAAACAAAATGTTAGTCACTTTGGGACTTTTTTTTTTTTAAATCCTGTATTGAGTCATGTTAGTTGCTAAATTGAGTTCACCATGTTTTGTACTTTTGCTAGCATAAGTTTTAGGTAACAGCAAATCAAGTATTCCTATTTGTGCTCGAGTCATTGCCCTGTGGAACTCATTACAGTAAACTGGCTGTGAGACAGTGCTTGTTTTTTTAAATCGTGTGTAATACGTGTACTATGATTAGTCTGTGTTCCAGTGTTTTCAACTGCGAGGCTTACTGCAGGAAGCTGGTTTTATAGACGCACTTTTCTGTTTCTCCACTTAGGGTGCTAACCTTCCACAGAGAGGAAAATGAGCACCTGATGTTTTTAATCTTTCTTTAGATCTTTTAAGTCACTGGCTCTGCAGGTAGGATATATTGATTTAATTATGATTGATACAAGACAATGAATACAGAATTACAAATAATAGATCTGATGTCAGCAGATGCAGTTCTCATCCATGCATCTTTTCAGGTGATATTTTGAAGTAAAGAAACAGTTTATCATTTAACGGTCTCATTTTAGCCCAAAAATAAAGATATGAAATTATATTTTAGGCACTTACTCCTATTGGATATGAATGGAAGCAAATGTGTTCACATGAATAGACATACAATATCATCTCATATCAATCTCCAGCTCCTGAGTTGAATATAAATCGTATCGTCGCAGCGAGTTTTTGATAATAGCAATCATTAACCTGTATTCTAGTTAATCAATGTAATATTGAATATCATTGAAACTTTTGATTGAGACTCCCGCTGAGAATTAAGAGCTAGGAGAGCGAAAATAATTCTTATTTTGAAGATAAGGGTTTAACACTGCTTTTTTGTGGAGTTAATTGCATTAACAGAGCAATGTGATATTTATGCTACATATGTAACAGTCTGAAGTGGTCGTTTCAGGCCACACAACAATCAATGATGTTCTACGGAGAGTTTCATCTCTTTGTACATGTTTACATCGTTTACGTTACATATGAACAATGAACAGAGTTGAACTGAAGAGTTGACCTTCAAGGCGAAAGTCTGGTCTACCATCAGTATTCAAACTGTTCTGAGTGTTAACTGAAAAAGATTTCAGCTCTAATTTTTGGAAAGTTTTGCAGTGGAAGGCTGGTAGCAGTTTTTTTTTCTCTAAGTGTTACACCATTGGGAGGGAAGTTGCATCAGCAATCAGCAGAGAAAGAATGGAAGAAAATTCAAACAAAGATTCTCATTAGTTCAAATTCCTGTTACAGATGTACCGTTCCTAGAAAACCAATAACTGTGTCTACAATGACTTCAAAATGACACAAGTTATTGACATCCAATATTATTTAATCCACGTTCACAGACTTTGCTCTGGATTTTTGACGCAACTGTTGATAAAACAAATGTACACACACACACACACACAAACAGACAATACTCTTTAGCAAGAATTGCTTGGCGTGTTTCCACTAGCAGGGGCTCCGTGGTAAAACCAGTAGGCTGGAACTTTAATAGGGCCCACCTCCTACCACTTAGGGTGAGAGGATTGGATGCATGCTAACTACCATTCCAAACCACATGGTGGTGGTAGTGCACTGCTTTTGCTCTTTGTCAACCAACAAAAAAGAAAAGAAGACATAGGCAAAATCAAAGAAACAAAAAAAGGAGGTAAAGAAAACTGTAGCATTTCTGTCTGTTGCTTGTATCATACATAATGTTGGTGCTGTAGAAGAAAAGACGAGACCACCTCCAGAAGGTGGTCTCGGTATGGTTCTTTAGTCCGAACCAAATTAAACTGGTCTGCTTCAAACCAGCCCAAACGGACTGTACTTGCAGGTGTTCTGGACTCCAGTTGCTTTAAACGGACCAAATGGTGTAGGTGTGAAAGCACCCTGAAAAGATGAATTTCATCTGTCAACCTGATGAGTTAAAGTTGACCGGTTGATGTCAACGAGAACTAGAAGGTGTTTAAACAAAGCTTTGAACTTTATAAGCTTGATATCGGTCTTCAAGGGGACGACAAGAAGAAGATAGCCTTGCTGCTAACATTCGCAGGGTGTGGTGCACCCGATGTGTACAACATGTTTGACTTCACAGAAGAACACAAAGATAAGTTTGAAATGGTTATGGAGAAATTTGAACAGTATTGCACACCGAGAAAGAATGAGACATATGAGATGTATGTGTTCAGGAACCTGCTTCAGAAAGAGTCAGAATCGACAGAACTATGTCACGGACGTACAACTGAAAGGCCAGTCATGTAACTTTGGACCACTGCGTGACTCCATGATAAGGGACCAAATTGTAGTAAGAGTCCAAGACCTTTGTCCTTGGATCTTTGAAAACTCGTGTGAGAAAAATTGGAGCAGCATTATGGCATGCTTGCTCTTGTTTTAATGTGAATCCGGAACCTTAGTTTTATTGCTTCAATTTTTGTAATGTATTCTGTGTTGCTGTGTGATTCCTGTGTGTCTTGTAATTTTTGCAATTTTTCTGTGCTGCTGTCTTGGCCAGGCTTCCCTTGGAAAAGAGGTCATTGTGTCTCAACGGGACCTACCTGGTTAAATAAAGACAAATAAATAAATAAATACATGACAAAGTGTGCATGCATTTATTGAAAGAGACAGACCTAACGCTGAAGAAGGCAATTAAAATTTGCCAATCATCAGTGCAAAAGCGCAAATAAAGATCTTCATCAAGGAAAATGAGACTGTTGAAGTTGTTGCAGTGTGGCGAACAAAACTGAGAGCAACAACGAAAGTAAAGAAAAAAGCTACAAGGTCCAGGTAAGAGAGAGAGAACTGTGAGAGATGCAGATGCAAGCATTTGCTAAAACAGTGCCTAGCCTTCAGGAAGGAATGTCATAAATGTAGTGGAAAGAACCATTTCGCTAAATGCTGTTTCTCCAAGAAAATGGTGCAGCTTGTGAAAGAGGAAAATGGCAATGAGACGACAAGATGCCGCTCTTCATGGATGCAATGGAGGGGGAGCAGATTGTTTTAATCGATGAATGGATTGCACGCCTGAACATGAATGGCACGAACATTTCACTAAAGCTCAACACGGGGGTGCAGGTACATATTCTGCCAATGAAAGACTATAATGGACTGATAAACAAACCTAAAGTAAGAGAAAAAACAAATCTGAGGACATATGATGATAAGCCAATGCCCACAAAAGGAATGTGTAGTCACACTGCCTAGCAAAGATCAGAGAGTCAATGCATTGTTTGTACTGGTGGAAGGAAACAGACAAGTGTTTTTGGGGTTGAAAACTTGTGATCAGCTAGGTCTGATAAAGAGGGTCCATGTCTGAGACACAGATAAAGTGACAGCACTTGGGCAAAATGAGAACACAGAAGTTACTGCAAGTGAGACTAAACACACAGACTGCGTAAAAGAATAGAGAGGTATTCAAAGGCATAGGGCGCCTACCAGGCAAACATAAAATAAGGCTTAAGGATAACGCAGAGCCAGTTATACATCCAGCAAGACTGAGGGACAAATTAGACTCTGATAGAAAAAGGGGTCATTAGAAAAATTGAGGAACCCATTGAATGGGTGAAGTCCCTGGTAATTGTGGAGAAACTTAATGCAGACCTGAGACTGTGCATAAAAGATCTAAATAAGATGATCCAGTGAGAACACCACAGACTACCGACCAAATCAGGCATAACTAGCACAATGAGTGGAACATGCTATTTCACAAAACTAGATGCTTCATCACGGTTCTACCAAATTGTGTTTCTCAAGGAAAACTCTAAACAGTGCATATTTAATACGCCATTTGGGAGGCATTGCTTTCTGCTACTATCATTTGGGATTAGCTCAGCCCCTGAGGTTTTTCATAGAACCCTACAGCAACTGTTTGATGGTATAGATGGGGTGGGAATATTTATCGATGACGTGGTAGTCTGGGAAAAGGCAAAAGCTGAGCATGATGAAAGATTACACAAGGTTCTCATGAAGGTGCAAAAATCAGGTCTGAAACTAAAAAGAAGTAATGCCAATTTGGGGTGAGAGAGATTACCTACCTGGGTGAGAAACTGTCTGAGGCAGGAGTGCAACCAGATCTGGAAAAGATTAGGGCTATAACAGAACTGCCAGTACGCAGGACAAAAATGATTTGCAGAGCCCTAGGGCTGGTTACTACCACTACTTCAGGAAATTTATTCCAAATTCATCAGTAAACACAAGAAAAAGCCTGGAGACTACAACAATGTGGCAGTGGATGGCAGAACATGCCAGAGAATGGGAGTGGCGGAAAAGCAGTTTAACTCAGGAGCCAGTTTTAAAGTTCTATGATCAGGACAAACTGTTGAAGGTGTCCACAGATGCGTCCAAAGCCGGCCTACGAGCTGTACTACTTCAGAAGCATGAGACAGAGTGGTATCCAGTCATGCATGCATCACACGCTATGACGAGTGCTGAAAGAAATTATGTGCAGCTTGAGAAGGAGACACTAAGGACAGTGTTTGGTTGTGAAAAGTTTCATGAATATGTGTTTGGATGATCAGTAATACTGGAAACCAATCATAAACCACTGATTGCAATCTCACAGAAGCCACTGGGCGATGCACTGCCGCACATCCAGCACTTATTACTAAGACCCCAGAAATATGACTTGACATTTGACTTAAAGCCTGGCAAGGGCTAGCTTACGCAACACCAAAAGCACCACAGAAGAGACTGTGCAGATCCATGTAGACTCTATTAGAGCACAAATGCCAGTGTCAGATGCAAAATGGGCAGCGATAGTGAAAGAAACACAGAAGGATGAAAAGCTGCAGAGAGTAATGTAGCAGATACATTTATCAGGTCAGGTAAAGCTGGATAAGCCATATCAACACTTAAAAGGGGAACTGTCAGTGCTAGATGGAGTTCTCTTAAAAGGTACAAAAAAATAGTCATACCTATTTCCATGAGATCACAAATAGTCAAATTACTGCATGAAGGACATTTCCGTATTGAGAAGTGCACGTGATGTGTTATATTGGCAGTGCACGCACAAGGACATTGAGGCATATGTGCAACGCTGCGAGACCTGCCAGCGCCACAGATATCCACAGCCAAAGGAGCCAATGAGGCCTCACAACAAGTCTCAACAATCACAGAGAAAAGTTGGAATGGGCATATTTCCACTAAAAGGCAAGACTAACTGTTAGTCATGGACTATCATTCAAGCTACCCTGAATTTTCAGGACTGTGTGACAACCGCAGAGATTTGTCACACAGACAAAAGCCATGTTTGCATGCCATGTAATTCCAATGACTGTTATAAGTGACAATGGGCCGCAATTCACAAGTCAACGCTTTAAGGACTTTGCCGAAAAGTATGGGTTCAAACATATAACCTCAAGCCCTCTATACCCACAGTCAAATGGGTTAGCAGAGAAAGGAGTGCAAATTGTGAAGCAAATCCTAAAAAAAGGCTTGCGACAATGCAGAAGAACCTTATCTAGCTATTCTGAACTGCTGAGCATCTCTACTGGAGAATGGCCTCTCACCAGTCAAAGTGCTTATGAACTGGAAGCTCAGAACCAGACTTCCATCCGCAACACATCATATGGAAAGAAGTGATGTCAGGCAAGATGAGAGACAAACTGAACTGTACAGCAGAACAGCTAAGCCTTTGGGACCACTTGCACAGGAGGATATAGTGCAGGTCAGGTGTGATGGGCAGTGGAGACCGCTGGTTGAAGTGGTCAAAGGGACAACACCCACATCATATAGTCCTCACAGAGCAGAGAAAACAATGAGGCAAAACAGACGGCATCTACTGAAAGGGCCTCATAAGGAAATCAAGATCATTGACAGTAGCACAAGTGACATGACAATTCCAGCCGGACACAACAACCAGAAACGATCAGTTTTGAGACAAAGATGAACAGACTGATTTAACACATAGTCAAAGCTCAAAAAGACAAATTGTGAAACTGAAAAGAAGTAACCAGTCAAACTGTTTAACAGAACTGATGATGCAATGTTGGAAGTTGACAAGAATGTGTTATGTTAAAAGTAGCAGAGGGTTTCATTTTGTAAGGATTGCAGCAGTCTAAGGTGGGCCAAAATAACCTATATTTGAACAAAAGGGAGATTTATTGATATGTGATGTGAAATTTTTTTTTCACCACTAGTTCTGCCATAACCAGGTTAGAGGAAATTGTGTAGAAGAAGAGATCTACAAAATAAAAGTTCCGACTAAGCAGTGATAGGTGCGTGACTCGTCAATACAACATGTTAACAATCTGGTCCTGAAAAACTACCCCTTTAGTGGAAAGTGGTTAAAGATAACCAAGTGGTACTTATTAGTGGTACTAATACTCCACTGTGTTTTCAATCAGCCAATCTTGATTACTTTTAGCTGAGTGGTTTGGTTCACTGTCCTCTGACTGAACCTCTAAGCGATCCTTTGATTATCTTGAGTTGTTCATCGTGCCAGGCTCAGTGAAGGCAATTCAAATCATGCCCCTTCCATGTTGAACGCTCCATTTGTCAACATCAAGCTGATGAGTATCCCAGCTCCAGTTTTGTCGCTCTCCCAGAAACTTGGAAACTTTTAAATTTTGGATTCCTCTCGGGTTCTTTGGAGAGCGATTTTGTTGTAAAAGCGATGGATGGTGCGAACTGGCATTTATTGATCTTGGAGTTTGACTTGAACATTTTCAGCCGGGCTCCTAGTCTACCATCTGTAATAATTTTGTTAGCCCTCTTGCTAAAGGAGAGTATGATGGGGGATATTCTACCTCATTGCTTAATTATTTAAAGGGTGCAAGTTAAAATAAACAAACAAACAAAAAGACAAGCAGCCACCAGTCCACCAAATCACTCCTTATATTGAAAAATATATACGCAATGCTCAGAACTCTGTCTCACAACAACATACAGTCTCCCACACATAAAATACAATTTACAAAATACAGTTTACCTCAGTTTTAAAGTCAAAAAAATCCCTCTACTTCCCAAAAAGAATAAAACATTCCAAAAACCTGTTGTTAGCAATGTATTGCCAGAAAAAAAGAAAAATGGTTTGAGCTTAGAAACACATATTCAGTCCCGGAACCCAGGGATATTCAGACATTAAATCTCTGAGACATAATCCAATTCCAAGTTCAAGTAATACAATGTGGTCTTCTTCTGTATCTTGGAGCGGCTCTGGGACTCCTAATGCTTTCAGGTCTAGCCAAACCTTTCAAGTACTTTTGGGCTCGCTTATCCTGGTCACCTGACCCAAGAGGTCCCACCCCTAACCGTGCCAGGACAGATCTTTAAAGGACCATTTCAGTTCACCATATTGTACTGTTTTAGCTCATTTGACTTTCTGAATATTTTGGCTCTTGTAGTAGTTGTAACCTTTATTTAATCAGGCAAAAATTGTTTAGAAAAACATTCTTATTTGACAATGGCCTGGTAGGAGGTAAAAAGGCTCTTGACATAATCTTGCCAAGAAAAATTTCAAATGGCTCTATTTACAGAAAACAGCTGTACCTCGCAAGGATTTTAAAACAAACTGTTTCCCTACCATAAAGGCACACATTTCCATCTAAATTAAACACAATTTTCACTTGGCAGTGTTACATATCCATACCATTCTTGCATTTCCTCCACATCTTGAGAGGTTGGCCAAAGCCCTTATAGACCTTATATGTCTCGGCTACATTTGCAGATGCAATCACAAATACATGAGGCTATTTCAAGATGCTTTTACAGCCTTTTTTTTAAATTTTGTCCTCTGCTTTATGTGATCCAAGTTCAGTACGATACAAACAAAGATACTAAACTTTACAGTGCCAAGTTCACTCCCTTTACAGAATTCCTTTGGATAGATAATGATTAAAAGGGACTCTGGGTTACTTATAAATGCAGTTGAGGTTTTAGTAGATGCATATATACAGTGACTCAGCATGAAAAAGTCTAGGCTCTCAAATCAAGCAGATGCTCTCATCTTGAAAGATATTAATATGCTCTCATAAGCTGATATGCCGTATATTTAGTATTCAGTTCACCTGAGCCGGTCTGACGGATCATGTCTTTGGCTCCTCTGCTTGCCAACACACTGATTAAGCTTTTAATCCATAACCACCCACCCTGATTCCAGGAGTTCAGATATGACACCTTTGGGGGTCTTTGTGGCTTCTTTCAAAGCCAGGTTCAACCATTCAACAGAACAAAACTGTTCTGGAGAATAAATAAAAGAGGTATTAAAGGCTAAATGGTGGCGGTCCAGTGAACGGGAATGCTTATCCAGACACCTGAGCTTTCACATCATTTGAGACAAATGCAGCTGGGAATGAAATAAGCACAGATGCTGGACCGTCTGTTTCATTAAAATTCTTTTTAAAGGATTATGCCCACAGAAATTCTTTATTCTGGTGTTGTTTCAGTGAAATATGTAAAATGCATTCTTAGAGATATAATAATTGCTTTCCGCTTCCTTGTGCTGATTCGAAATGAGTCGATCTCAATGAAAGACTCATAATTGTGTCTTAATTATGAGGAAAATGTCCTATCCTAATACTGTGCTGACAGACTGCTTTCTGCACCAGCAGCGATTGTCCCTCAAAGCTCCATCACTAATTCGGTCAGACGTCGCACACTTGTGCAGCCAGTATCCCCCTCCCCCACCCCCGCACAAACCACCTCCAAAAAAAGACATCAGAAAGGTCTCAGTCTGACGGCTGAACTGAAACCGATGCCCGTCAGCGTGATGGCAAGCAAAGACACAGAGAAAAGTAGAGAAACGGCGTCCAGGCAGAGCGATGCTCGACACCCACAGCGTGTGTCCAATGTGGTGAACACACACTCCTCATCGCAACGCTAACTGTCTGGCTGTGAGTGGAAGTCACACATCACACAGAGCAGAGTACTCTCCACCGATGTCAGATGGCTTGGGCTGAGTCTGACTGGGTGAGACTTAGTTAGATGTGTGGCTTTGTGAACCAAAACAAAAAAAAGGAAAAAAAAAAAGCTGAGACTGAACACCTGAAGCTTTAGTTCATTTTATTGCAATGATTTTGAGTTTGAGGCCTCGAATGATAACTGTAGAAGTTGATTTGTACAGTATATCAAAAACACTTATTCTACAACCAAGGTAACTAAGCTTAAAGGATAGAATGTGATGGTTTGATTTCTTTTTCATTTAGCCATTTTTGCATTTATTTAGAAGAAAAGGGCCAAATACATTTCAGGATGGTTGTGAAAGGTACTTTAATTTGAAGGTTTGATTGTTTGAAATTATGTTCTTCTGAGCAGATTTTCTTCTGGATAAACACTTTTGAGCAACTGCGTCATCATTTAGCATTTGGCTAACTTCGCTAACTAATTTTTGTCACAAAATCTCAAATTTCACAAATTTTGTGACCTTTATCATAAAATTGAGGCTTTTGTATTACTGCACAAATTTTGTTCAAAAAAGAGAAAAATTTGTTGTAAAATGGTGAATTTCACAATATCAAATTATTTTCATAAAAAAGGGAATTTTTTTAATCAAAAAAATTCTCAAATTTTGCTAAATTTACAGCCTTAAGACTTTTCTACTAATATCGCAATTTCTTTCTTGAAAAATCTTTTTTAAAAGTGACTTTTGTATAAAAAATATATAATATATTATTATTACTAAAATTTTGCAAGACATGACTTTTTATTATACAATCACAAATGTCACAAAATTGTGACTTTTTAACTTAAAATTACATTTTCTTTGTTGGAAAATATTAACTTTTTACAACATTTTGACAGAATTATAGCAGCCATTAAATTTACTGATCAAACAGTCGCATTAAAATCTCGTCCTTGCATGCTCTTGCCCATTGAGTTAGACACATGTGCATTGGGGTTTCAGATAGATTGTACAAAAGGAATTGAAGTTAATGCAATTTGAACATGAGTGTGTGTGAGTGAGTGCCTGACACCTTTTTGTTTGTTCAAAGAAATGGTCAGTGTTTGCATGAGCCAGACTTTGTGCAAAAAGTTGACATTTTGCAACCAGGACCACTTCATATGTTTGGGGACTTTCACAACGCTTGTCCAATGTCAAAACTATTTTACAATGTTTGGGCTACATGTGGCTCATGCTCCACATGCAAAAACCTGTGTATGGATGGGGAGAGGTGGTTACCCTTTAGTGAAAGGTCAGTGGATCTATCCCTCGCTCCATCACATGCCAAAGGGTCCTTAGGTAGCACACTGAACCTCACATTGTCCCTGAATCGGCTCTGAGTGTCAAAATCAATGCGCTGCTGTATGTAGAACAAATATGTTATAGAAGTGCTGTAATGTTTGTGGGGTAAATAAGAAAACTCATCGTGAAATGCTGTGAAAACATGGATAAGGTTTCAGTTTTCTGTATAATGCCAGAAGTGCCAAATGTAGCCAAGATTAGCCCCAAATGTGTCTGCTATCTGGGGAGCTACAATGCATCACAAGTTGGGAATCATTCATATGTGTCCAGTTCTATCTTTTAATCATCATTTTGTACAGCTGTAGCCCTAAATCTCTGTACAACTGACAACTCTTGCGAAGACGAATAAAAGAAATATAAGTTCTGAGATTGCATATCTCTGTATCTCTTGCTGTGCACTATCCTGACTCGTGCTCTGTGTCTGCTTCGTTTTGGGCCTCCTTTCAGTCTTTTAATGCCTTTCTTCCTCTGACTTTTTCCAGAGTATGAAGCATAGCTTCAAAAACAAAACTCCATCGATCTAGGGCTGGTGTTTGCTGGGACGTAATGGCATAACACAACTCTGTCTCATAAGTACTCATGAGAAAAACACCACTGATATTGGCTTCTTTTGTTGTTTTCTTCTGTTAAATGTGCACCCACAGTGATGCTGTGGCAGAGCTGCTAACTGATCAAACGAGATGAATTGAACCAAGTCTGGACGAACAGATAAAACACTTCAAGATTAGAATGCACTGACAACATGAGAGACAAAAAAAAAAAAAAAGACATGGCTGAAAACTCACGGCACAACTGAAAATCCAATTGCACCCTCCGGGACGGCACATTTTCCTAACGTGACGGTGATGATTTAAAAAGTAATGAGAAAACAAATGAAGGAACTGTGGCTAGAGATGAGCTCCCCTGCTGTTTGTTGGGAGCGTTCGAGGACCAAATCTCTGTCTCTTTCCATATGTGAATGCATTTTACATTTACTTGAGGCAGCTTGCTCGAAAGTAGGAATACTGATAAATTCAAAACTGGGACTGCAGCCAAAACAAGCTTTCAAAGCATACTTTCTAGATGGGGCCTGACATCCCTGCTTAGTGTGGTAATAAGCGCAAATTGAGTTTCAAGGCAGAAGGAGACTGGTCTGCAGTGCAGGAATGCCTGTTTGCATTTCACCGTCTGACTGCAAAAAAAAAAAAAAAGGAAAGAAAAAGAGGGGGGGTTTAGTCGATATTTAACGTAGCCAGAGATCAAAGAGATGATTATAAAGTACTCTGAGGTTGTACTTGAGTCTAGAAATGCTTTTTTGCACTCCCTTATTATCATGAATAGCTTTAATGCTGCACAGAGGGCGGTTTGATTAGGATGTTTTGAACCCTAAATCATAGACAGTTGAATCCCAGGGCTTCATTTTCTCTACCATCATATATCGGAATGCCTCTATTTTCATAATAGCAGCAAATATGACTCTGAGGGACTCTCAAGCAAAAGATACAGCTCAAGTGACAGAAGAGAGATATGATTTGAAGCCAATGCAGAAGTGAAATTCCTTGCATGACCACTAGAGGCTGACTCCAAGAGTGGGTCAGTGTCCATTGACTTTTGAATGCTCTGGGCTGGTCTTTCAGAGAAGAACAAAGGGCTATTGGTCACATCAAAATATCAGTTTCATTTTCAGTTGAAGGAAGATTTGCTTGTTTTTACGAAGTGTTGTCCAACTGTAGCCATCATTCATCTAACGAACTTCCTGCCTCATCTTTGACGGACAAATGTGTATTGCTTACGGTACAACGACACATATCAACTAACTATTGACTCTTCATATTTTCATACATATTAACCACAAAACTAGAACTTAATCAATATGGCTTATAGTCACTCATACGGTGCTAAAAAATGACTAAAACTATTATTTTTTAACAACAGGTAAAGAATGGACATAATGTTCTTACTCTTTGAATGGCTTTCATTGGTCAGTTTGGGCTTTAATCAGTTCCTTTCCAGGCAAATGTATTTCTGTTTATCGTTTACATTTAATTGTAGTCATTTCAAGGATGTCTTTACTTGAGTAAGTTTAGATACAGGAGGAAAGTTTCTTTACAAGACAAAGGAACTGACACAACAGAGGGAAACTTTTTTTGTCTGTCTGCATATATATTAATGATTAGTGCCATCATTGGGCAAAACATTTTCTTTCAGTAAGATCTATGTGAAATTTGATATTGCAACAGATGTTACATTTTCTGTGCATAAGTGTAAATGAATTTAAATGTGTCCCTCACCAGCCCTTATTGACCGTCTGATTCAACATGCCTTATTAACACCCTGATTCTGCCAGAAAGGATTTAACTCACCAACAGTGAAGCACAAATGGACAAAGACACAAGACCGTGATGTATGTGGAGTTTGTGCGCTGTGTTGAATGTGTGGTGGACCAGTGTCATACAGAAGACCTCCACCAGTGTACTAGATTTCCCTGCAGACCCAACAGAAACCATCCTGCACAGTCAACACCCACACAGCAATGAGCACCACCCTGGCAACAAGCCCACCACACCCCAGAGCTGACGGAAAATGGATCCAGACCAGGGACTGGAGTCTGAAAGCAAGAGCAGCAACAAAACAAGAGACCTGAGCAAAACTCATACTAAGATGATTTCTCAATATCTCATTCAAAGTTAAAGAAGTGTGCAGAAGTGAGACAGTTTACTTAAGAATCCACAATTAACTTGTGCTGCTACATAATGCCTGTTGTTTCTTTTTTATCATATTTCATATCAGTGATCTTGGAAAGTGGGGCTATCTGAGAGGCAAAGTAGCAGCATAGATGGAGGCGGAGGGGATACTTGCAGTGAACGAGTCTTTGATTATCCCGAAAGGAAACTAGATTGGTACATAATTCGTCATTCACCAAAGGAAAAAGAATGATATTGAAAACACGAGCCTAACATTTGAACAGATTTAATCATGTACTCTGATCTAACACTCAACCTCCATTACATTAGCTAATATTTCCTGTTTAAGACGACTGAAAAAGTCTCCATTATGTTTCATCAGTGACACACTTACCCTACATCTGCAGGAAAATGAAAGTTTTTTCAGGTAACTCTGTAGCTTTTTGAAACAATAAAGTTTGGTGAAGGCATCAGTGCTCTAATACACTGACCTTTCTTATTGAATTAGCATTAAGTGCAGCTGATAAGTTCACATTTTCAGAAGACGGAACTGTAAAAATACCATTCTGTCCTTCATAAACTGTAGATTCAAATTGGATATGAAAACTGAAATGTAAAATTTGAAACAGACAGACAAAGAAAAATGGACCTAAGACTACTAAGTAATATTTTCTTCCAGTTGGATGGGTGATGAAAACTTAAATGAGTCTCAGTGCTTCTTGAGTGAACTTGTCCCTGACTGACTGACACCAAACTTTTCCCTTTTCTGCCATGTATATATTTTGTTTCATTTTTCATCGAGGACCACTATGGAAGGTGCAATATAAACTTTGCTCCCTCTTTCTAACCATCACAAATGAATTGTTTTCTAGGCTGACGCTGCCCTGAGTGGGCTTCACTCTGCTGCAAACAGCCACACAAGGAAACATTGAGTGCCTTTGAACATCTGTTCATGAAGAAAAAAAACTTTTGAAAAGCTTTGTTTTTGTGTTTTTTATCCTTCAACTGGAATATTCCCACTTCCTTTCAGGTCATTCTTCACCTCCTCTGCAGTCTCCGTCCTGCAGTACTTGTTTTCTCTCACTTCTTTGCATTACAATCTAATATTCTTGTTCTCTTGTTGCCACTGGCAACGGAAATCTTTTGTCAGAGTGGGTAGGTTGGGACCACTGCTCTCATTGTAGTGTTACAAGAAACACATCTTGTTATTGTTATTGATAAAGTCATTGTGACAAACTCAAGAGTGAGTCAGAAAGTCTATAATGTCTACTGCCTGTGTGAAAACCTTCTCCCAAAGATGCATTTCCAGACATTTCCGTGGGGGTGAGGGGTACAAAATCTTTAAATTCAAGATTCAAGATTTCATTAGGGGCTATGGGTTTACAGGAAAAGTTTTAAGTGCAAGTGGGAGAACCCTTATTTTATGGTCAACGTGCCATAGATGACTACATCCAGGATCAATACTGCACATGCACTGCAGGGTAAGATTTTGTTCATTTATATTTAATTGGGAATGGGATTACTATAGATCTATAGATCTAGAACTATAGATCTACTTAACAACATAACTTCAGATCTATAGGGCACATTCTCTCGGGATACATGGAATTGGTATTACAAGTACTCCAGGCACATTGTTTTTGCTCTCTTTTTTTGGCACAAACACCATAAAACAAATGAGAGTTCAGGATCTTCCAGCGTTCTTTTTTATGAATCTGAAAGGTAAAGATGTCTGACTTCTGGCCCCTGTCCAACTGATACCCAACAGTCATTTGCTCATCTGCATTCAAAGAGGCGATTTTAAGTTTTAGATCTTAACCCAGTGTTACACCCTTATGTGGCATAAAATTGTTGTTCAACTTGTAGTTAAAGGTTAGCTTTATTTCAGTTCCTGTGGCCTCAAAATGAAAATGTCACCTCAACTGATACAGGTAAGATGTAAGAAGAGGTTCATAGCCATCCCTTACCTAAACATCCTTGCTTATGTGTTTATCAGTGTGATAAGATGAGACTTTTACAGCCAGGGGGTTTGTGGTCTTCTACTACAACTACAACTACTAAAAAAAATAAAAGTTCAGGTCAGCTTTCCATTGTTCAACAGTCTTAAAGTGGATATGCACCCTTCCCTGTGCCATGTTACCTATGGTAACTGTAAGGGTTGGGAATCTTCAGGCACCTCACGATTTGATTTGATTACAGTTCAGGGGGCTACGATTTGATTATTAATCAATTATCGATGGTTCTCAATACATTTAGAATTGAAGCGTCTTACCAAAGTTTTTAGCAACATTTTTTATGGTCACAGAGGAACCCTGGACCACTTCTACATTTTAGTTTAAAAAATGGTGCATTTGTAACTAGAAAGAATAGATGAATTTACTTTCATTATCTTTTATTAATGCAAACTAAAAGATGTGATATAAACAATAGCTTATTCAGAGAAATATTTTTTCTGTACCACAATGATATACATAATACTATATTTATGATATCTAATCATTTTTTTGACAGCTCAACAAGTGTTTTCAGACTTCAGTAATCAAATTATGCTGATGTAAGATTCAGTGGTGATAGATGTCCAGGCATCACATGTAACTGCTATACCTGCTTGACTGATGCCAAGACTTCTGTTTGCATTGGTTGTAGAGTTTCGGGATGGACGTGTCAGTGAAATATCGACAAGAAGGGATGCAGTATCTTGGTTCTAATGGATGCAGCAGAGCACAAAACCCCTTGTTCTCCACCGCTGAATACGGCCTTAAATCCATCGCAGTAACTATTGCAACAGACTTTGTGATTCGTTTAGCCCCTTCTGAAGAGGGTGGAAGTTTCATAAATACTTCTCTGTATTTAGTTCTCTGGTCGGTAGAACCGCTTGTAGCGGCAACAACTGCCAGCTGTTTTCCTTCCTGTTCCGAATAAGCGTACGATGTGATTCCTCATGTTTGCTGTGTTACCAGTATATTTTATCTTGGTGTGACGCAGCTTTCATATAGCATGACTCTTGTCTAAATCACTTGGACTGTCAACCTTATTGAAGCCACAGTGCATCCAAACAGCTTTTAACACAGTCAGAGGTGGTCGAATCTCGCGGTCTGCCATGTCTGCGTGCTCTTTATAAATTGTCCAGTTGACGGGCGGCACGCTGCACAATTAGGTTCTGCTTTCTTTCCCATCTGTGTTACATTGTGTCAGATTTAGATTATCAATGCTTCAACATTTAATAATCGATCCAAAATCGTCCAAGGCCGAATCGCGATGCATCGAAGAATCAATTGTGCTTTTTATTTGCTCTTTACATGTGAAGCACAGTTGATCTGCTGCTGTATAAGGCCACAGGAGGGAAATGAAATCGGAATGACAGCGAGTGCAGAGAGCCTGTAAGGCCTGTCACCAGCCTGAAAAAGGGTCAACTGCAGTGTTGACCGTGAAAACACTTTCCACAAAGTACCATGCTCGCAGCAGTGAGTGCAAACTGTGTGCCTGAGGCTTCATCTTCTTCTCCTCCTCCTCATGACAAAAACACAGTCTTATAATCTGCGCTGAGTGCCATCCCTCTGTCCAGCACCAGACAAGGATGAGAAATACAGCAATGTGAGCATACATAAAAGATAGGATAGAGTGCTTCTGTCTGTAATTTTTTTGTCTCTCTACTTTCCTTTTGATCTCAAGGGTGGTCCTTCAAAGCTTCAAAGTTTGAGCAGGGGCTCCATAAAAGACGAAGGCTTTCTTTGTAAGACACGCTGAAAGAAAGAGCAAACACTCAGGTTAGATTTTCAGGAGAAATTTGTTCTTCTGAAAGAACTTCAGGTGGAAGAGCAGACAAGGTGAAGTGGAAATAAGATACTTCAAAAGGATGTCAGAGAGACAGTGTGTACACACACTCATATACACACACACATACGACTGATTATGCAACTCTTTGAACCATTGAGAGGATGACAGATTTCTCTCCCCTTGATTGTCACTGTGTCCGGTCTCTGTGTGGGTTGATAACACAGGAGGTGTCTAATTAATTACCTACTGATGCGTTTGGCATCCCAAGCGAACATTCATACTAGTCAAACAGCAGGAGGACTCTCGATGGAGGATACTGATACTCTTATGATGTACTACTGAAGAGACAAAGTCAGCTTCTTCCTCCTGCAGCACTGACCATGAACTGAAATAATTCCTATTGTCAGGTCTGCAGGGTTGTGTTTGGAGAGAGGTGTGTTGTGTTTGTGGTTTTCCACCTTCTGCAGGGTGCGTCAGGCAGAATGGTTCCAGCTGTTTCCAATCCACCTGCAATGAGAAACCGGTTTAAAAGAGGAAAGCTTCCATGAGGCAGATGTCTGATGGTTATCTCACTCAGAGTGGTAACAGCCTGGGCCAAGCGCTCCTGGAGTCGCTTGTAATCCTTTCTTGTGCCAACTCCTACCTTATTTTTTTTTTTCTCCATTGCAGCCAATCGGCTCCTGGATCCTCGTTGCTGAACTCATCTCTTGTTGTCGTGCTGATCTTCAAGCTGAGTCTACCTATCTGTTTCTATGGGTTATACCACCGGATGTCAAGCCGATTGCCTGTTGAGAAACTTACCTGTGTCCACCATCCAACGCACCTGCAACTTCCACTCCTGTGGAAAGAAACAAAAGAACAATCACTTATGAAATCCACTCCCTGTGAATATTACATCAACAGATTGACTTACCTTCCTTGATGCTATCTTTGCCTGTCTAAAACAGAATGATCTCATGACAAGTTACCTTAGTCCTTACTGCCTTCAGATGCCGGCAGAGTATCTTTTTTCTTTTTCTGTTAAAATCATTAAATCTGCTTTTTGGTGTCTATAGTTGTTGCCTGCTGAAGAGCCTCAGCCATCATTATGACACCTAATCAATGACTATCTGGCTGTTTTGTGATTTCTGAATAAACGTTAGCCTGGCCAGTCATTTAGGCATTGGATAAACAATAGACCAATCAGAAAAAAAGGCATGTGAGGTAGACAGAACGACAACAAACTGTAGCAAGAAGTTGGGGTGCTGTGTAAAACATAAATGAGGCAAAAATGGAAAGATGTTCTGTGGTCAGTTGAATAAAAATTGGAAATTCTTTTAGAAAACTGTGGATGCTGTATCCTGCAGAGTAAAGAGGAGACAGACCAGAGGTTCTAGAGCAATACCTGCTCCCATCCAGACGTCTCTGTCAGGGAAGCCCTTATTTCAGCAAGACAGTGCTGAACCACATATTTTGCTTGGAGAGATTGCTGCGTAGAATGTAACATATGCAAATAGAGAATGAGCTGCCAATTACAAAACTGTCCAGAAACTAATATTAGCTTTACTTGCTGTCTACTGAATTTGTTTCCACTCAGTTTGTGTTTACGCATTCTGACTTTGTGTGATGGTTTGTGTTCACAGTTGACACTCTCGTTTTTATTCATGAAAACTTTTGTCTCCTTGGCCATATATCCATACGATCCATCAGAACATGAGCTGAGTTCAACGCAAGGAAATACTGCTCTTCACAAACAGGTCAGCTCAATGCTGACGCTAAAAGTGCATTGCCAATGCCAGTTCTTTGCTGCCAAGCGAAAGAAACTATTCTTAAAACTTCTTATAGCAACCTACACTTGTAACATGTACAATAGTTAAACTATTGAAAGAAGATAGTATTTTATAAGCCTGATAATTATTTGTCCTCGCTAGCATTTGAAGTAGCAAATACGTTCCCGCTGAAATCCACCACGCAAGATGAAATATTTCAAAGCACTCAAGGTAAGAAAAGCTCTGAACACCAGAAACAGGGTTTTCACAACTGTGAGATTTCAGGGGTTCTCATAGGAACTTAAAGTTCTCATAAGAACTTTCAGATGTATCATATTTGTGCACTGAAGTGAGCTGAAACAAGGTGACAGCATGTAGTGTGTTGTATAAGTAATACAACAGCACTACACACACTATAGGAACCAATCTGGTCACTTATTACATTTTTATCCCCCCCATCTTCATTTGTTGTGTCTTGTCTTTTGTAAATCTCCTCCTCGTTATGTTCTGAAATGTAATACCTGCTTTCCCTGCACAATTACCACTTTTCCAACACAGACCTTTCCTGTCAACACCTTTTTCTTGCTTACTTTCAGACATAACTAATTTTCATATTTTCTACTGTACATACTGGGTGAAATCAAGGCCTTCAGGAATTTATACTGGAGTCTGATGAACACCCAGAGCGAGTCATTGTTTTCCAAGTCTCAAGTCCTGTGCCAAGCCTTGAGTCAACACAAGCAAGTCTCGAGTCAAGCCATGAGTGTAGACGGTCAAGTCTCCAATCAGAAACTCATATTAATGATGATGTAATCATGTTTAATGTAGACGATAGAGTACCACCATTCTGTGTGCAACATCAAATGTCGAACAACGTTGGAAGTTGATCCACTTCTGTCTGTGATCTTTGATCCACAACTATTGAATAATTCATTTATTTGTCAACTACTTTGTACCCAAATGAAATTAATCTTTGGAACGTATTTCTGCTTAAGTTGTGACGAGTAACATAAATGGATTTGTACACAGTGTTGTTTTGAAAGACACATTTTAATCTCTGGGTTTTGGGTAAAATATCAAGTGTTTTCAAGTCAACTGGCTCAAGTCCAAGTGAAGTCACAAGTCACTGGTCGAAGTCCAAGTCAAGTTACAAGTCTTTTTACATTTTGTCAAGTCAAGTCTAAAGACATGTAATTAACAACTGAAGTCACTCTTGAATCCAAACCTCTGGAACAGCCACTGGGGAATAATGAATAATGAAAAATCATTGAAAAAAAAAGCAGTATTGAGCGCTAACATGTAAGTCTCACAGAGCTAGTTCCTGTTGTTGTAAACTGAGGCCACTCTGGTCCATGAGAGCATTTTAGAAACATCCCATAAGACACTATGACATAACACTTGCTCTGCTCTACTAAAAAATGTGTGTTGAGTCTGTTCTGGGGCCCAATCGCATCAACCTCCCCAGAGGAAATCAATCTGGCAGGAGGTCAGACACAAGAATGACAGAGAAAATTTGTTGAATTTAAAAAAAATAAAAGACCACTCGTGAAATTCTACTCGTACAAAAAACATTACATTATCTGTAGAGGCTGCACGTAAAGAATTCAGTGCATTTTAGAAGCGATTTAAGTTACATACGAGATGTTTGAGCAGACTACCTCCTGTGATTATGAAACCTCAACTTGTAATCTCACAAATCCAGCCAAGCAGTCAGTGCTCACAAGCTCTCCGCTTTTGAAAAGCGTGCGGTGGAACCTGAGGACCGAGTAAAACTGCTACGAAAACAGACCATGGTGCTTTTGTTCCCTGTGGGGCCGAGGCATGACACTTGCAGCGTGTACGTCGTCTTCCTATGTAGAATCAATATTTCAGAAACACAGACCAACGTTTGAAATAAAGCAAAACATACGTAGCATGTTAAGAGTCAAACCCTTGTGGTCTAGAGGTCATGTTCAGTGCAACACCACCTGAACCCTCAGTCGTTGGCAGGGTAAAAGATGGTAAAGCTTGGGATAAAAGGTAGCAGCTGAAATGCTAAAGTCCTGAATTCTTAATGAACTGGAGATATGAGAACATCTTAGGAGGCCGTGAGCGTCAGAGTGGTTTAAAGACGAGATAAAAGCTTCAAGGATCTTTAAATGTAAACTGATTCTCAACTGGCAAAGTGGATTACTGGCCCTCCATCTTCTGAAGTCACTTCAGCATCAAAATTCAGTCAAAGTTTCAGGCCTCTGGCTTGAAGTTGAAGGGCAGGCCTTCAAGATCATCTCAAATTAATTTTTTTCTCATCCTACAGCTTGTCATAAATGGCAGTGAAGGGAGAATTACTACTGCGAGGCCACAAGCATTTCTTCAGCGCCGTGACATTGTTTGATGGTAATTTGCACCCACACACTTTCCCCTTCAACATGCTGCTCATCATTTTGTGACACCTGAACTGTTTCAGTGATGATTCAATTTAGACTTTTATTTTCATTAACCTGAACAAATTTGCCTGTGACTGTAATCAAATTCGGATAAAGCCTTTCATTGAGGATTAATCTTTGTGTATATTTTGGAATTTATGTTGTAAAGAAGGAGACTTCTCCTGAAAATGAACAACGCCTACGAGCTGTAAAGATCATGCTTTTATGCAACAGGTATTCTGACAGCAAAACATTGTCATCAAACAAACAAAACAAAACAAAAAACATAATTTGAAAAGCCACAGGGAAAAATCCTCAGCATCTTAAAATCTCTGTTTCACAGTTAAAAATCTTGCTGATATGCTTCCAACTCAGGCGCTAACAAGAAATTCAGTGGGAGAGGTACATGAAGAGTGGTTTTGATTGTGTAAAAGCATCACATAA